>LOND01002485.1:8963-25114 GCA_014220965.1 Paragonimus kellicotti
CAGGCCCGTGTTAGTGGATTGCCAACTGACCCTGGAACACCGAAACATATTCAACGACGTCCCACAACTTCACGTTTTGATCGAGGTGGCCCAGCAGAGAGGAAAAGTGAGTCTATATTTGCGCATTAAATGTTTAGATCAATTCATTCGGAAACTGACAAACGTCTCAGTTTGGTGTAATTAAGTATGGTGCCGTAATCGAAGTAAACCATAGACGAAAGTAAGTGACCTACTTGTGACGACCCACGAACGTTTATTAGACGGTAACATCGCCGTAGTGCTATCTGACAACGGCCTCTCTCAGTTTGTCCGGCTTGGTGAGTAAAACAAACCCATATAGGCCTATTCACCTTGCTCCGAACCCCGTCATTGGGTGTTAATCTTAGGAGAAGTAATCAGTGAAGCACAGCAAGAACAGGGGCACCAAAGCATAGTGGTGATCAACTACACGCGTCCAGCACTGGCTGGGCCAAAGATAAACACTGAACTTCGTCACCTTGACGGCTGAGCTGCGTATCGGATGGTTGGGACCTCAGAATATCGTGGTTATTCTTTTTTCCACTACGGTGATGTTACCGTGTAATAAGCGTTCATGGTTATACAGTGGGTTGTCAGAAATAAGTCACTTACTCCCGTCTATGCTTTTTTGCTTCAATTATTGTGTCACACCATATGGACCAGACTTATGACAATGTGTAGACCAGGTATCGCATTGGCCTACGAGTCGGAGTTGTAGATTTACGATCAGAAGGATTTGAATCAAGAGGATGTCATTTCTGACATAAGTGCATGTTCGAAACTCTCACGCGTTGTAACTGAATGTGACAATGGAATTAGCTAATTGTTTACGAGAACTTCCTCTGTAACTTGGTGGATGCTTCAGTGTATCTTGGAAATTGTTAGATAGTAACATTGTTGAATGACAACTCACCTTGGTAATTTTCTACCTAGGATTGTCATGTTGTCCGCATACTTAAGTGCGCCACCTGACAATGAGTGAGGGCGAATTTGTTCTTTCGTGTCTGGAGCTGTTCATCATAGATAATCTACAGTTTAGACACGTGTCAATATACGGAAGGTATAAACTGGGATCCTAACGATGTTACTTGCATGCTATTTAACCGCGAATGCAGATGTGCAATCTGTAAACCTACCCGGGGTGCCGAGTTGCGGTGAAGTGGTATTCTATCCTTTACATCGATGTGCCACGTTCCACTATAACTATAATTCTATGACGCCTAATATTAACTAACTCCCCTTGTATTCACCACAACCTCACAATTGATACGCCATTTGTGAGTCGGAAGATAGCGCAAGTGAATTTGTGTGAAACGATTGACAAGCTTTTCCTAAACCTACTCTCCCGAGAAAAAGAGTGATTAATTCGAAGTATTGGAAGCCCATTGAAACTGAGTTCCAACCCCACATATCCGTGTGCGCACCATACGATGAATTGTCAAACGTGGGTTTCGTACACCCGAACAACTTTGCACCTGAAGTCAACTGACCACGACTGTGAGTGACGCCTCCGTGCTTGCAAGAAACTCCTGGCGCAGGTGTGCACACACCTAGTCTTACGAGACTGCACGATAGATCGGTGCGCATACGAAGGTATTAAAGAAATCACATTGACTCTGCTAGTGAACGATGTTGTGTTTCGTTGCAGTTGGTGCAGGCAGCGGGTCATCAACCCAAAGTAATGACTGACTGCTGTAGTTGTACCCTATGCGGTAATCCGTTCATCAGCGTTGTGCCTCTCGGTTAGTCACTTCTGTTTATTTAGAACTTCTCGGGTTGCAGTGTTTAGTGTATATCCTGTGCACCGATCCATTTCTGTTTACGTCGGCTCCTCACGGTTTACTTTTCGCACAACGTTGATGGAGCGGCAGGAGGTGTCTAGTGGGTAGGGCGCGGCGTGAGATTACGTCCATAATGTCATGACCTTGTTTCATAAGATGTCAACAATTTTCTGATTGTGTGGTGTCCTGTCCCAAAGCCGATAGCACTCTTGCTTTGATTCATTGTTTCCCTTTCAACCACGTTTTGATTTTTTCATATTTTCCGTGTAGTGTAATGAGGTAATTAGCTGGCATTCGAGCGATGAGGTGTAAAGAACGCTTACCAGAAGGCGTTGGTGAACAAGTTGCCCAGTTCGAGTCAGGTGAAAGATCCTAACGAACACTGGGAACAAATCGCCGCAGCTATGAAATCATGCTGTGAAGAGGTATGTTCCGAAGGAGCTGTTCAGTTGCGACAGAACTGGATTTCCATCGCGTCGATAAACCTCATGAACAAGCGTCGCTCGATCCCACCTGGTTCTGAATATGATGACGACCGTCGAGAACGTAAGCTGACTAAAAGCTTGCGCAAAGACCGTGAGCACTACTTGGTCGAACAGTCGAAAGAGATGGAAAGGGCCTTTTTATCTGGAAATTGTAGAAGGCTTTTTTCCCTGATCCGTGGTTGTACTGGTCGTCGATTTGGTGTAAGAGACCATATGTGAAAAAGATGGTTCACTTATCACCAATCAATCGCGTCGACTTGATAGGTGGGCTGAACATTTTGAAGAACAGTTCAGCTGGCCTCAACCAGATTATGTGGACGACGGGACCCGAATGGTCAGTTATTGCATTCCAGACGGCCCTCCGTCGGAAGCAGAAGTGGTCCTAGAGCTCAAATTATTGAAGCGTAACAAGGCTCCTGGACCAGACCTCATCCTCTCCTCTGTTCAAGGATGGCGGGGAAGGTTGATATCAGAACTGACTAAACTCCTCCAGACGATTTGGGAGACTGAAGAGGTACCTCGCGATTGGTGCTTGTCAACAGTAATTCCCGTTTTCAAAAAGGGGTCCCGAAGTCTATGTGACAACCACAGAGGCATCAGTTTGGTATCTGTTGCTTCCAAGTTACTCACTGGCCTCATTTTACGTCGGCTCACTAAACCCAGAGAAAGCCAGATACGTGAAGAACAGGCAGGATTCCGATCCGGTCGAGGGTGCGTTGACCACATTTTTACCTTGCGACGGATCTTGGAACAACGGCACTCTTATAGGCAGCCGACGGTCTTGGTCTTTTTGGATCTGAAGGCTGCTTTCGATTCAGTTGCTCGTAACGTTCTCTGGAACTGTCTTCTTCGCAAGGGAGTACCAGGGAAATACGTGAATCTGTTGAGATCACTGTATGCTCACTCTGCAAGCAGGGTGAGGGTTTATGGGCAGCTGTCTCGGGAGTTCATCACTTCTAGTGGTGTTCGTCAAGGGTGTCCGATTTCCCCTTTCCTGTTCAATTTTGTCATGGACGACATTTTAGAGGGTGCACTTAAGGAGTCCAGTGGACTTGGTGTTGAGCTTCTTCCTGGAGCTAGGTTGACCGATCTGGAGTACGCGGACGACATTGTCTTACTTAGCCCCTCTGCCGAAGACATGCAGACCATGCTGAACAAGGTGAGTGACCGGGCTGGTTTGTATGGAATGCGCTTCGCACCTTCAAAGTGCAAAGTGTTACTTCAAGACTGGGGCATTTCCACTCCTACTTTCTTTATTGCAGGTAATCCGCTTGAGACTGTGGACAGTTTCACCTACTTGGGTAGCATTATCTCGTCAGCTTGTAATATTGCTGATGAGATATCAACGAGGATAGCAAAGGCACGAGTTGCCTTTGCCAACCTGCGTCATCTGTGGCGTCGAAAGACGTTCGATTGTCGCTGAAAGGAAGAGTATATAATGCTTGTGTGCGTTCTGTTTTGCTCTATGGTTCGGAGACGTGGCCTGTTCGCAAGGAAGATATCAACAAGCTTGCTGTATTTGACCATCGTTGTCTCCGCCAGTTAGCCCACATTAAGTGGACTGATCGCGTGAGCAATGCGGCAGTTCGCCGGCGCGTATTCCGGAACGCTCGGGATGCGCGATCGATCGGTCAACTACTCACGTTGCACAGCCTGCGATGGTTAGGTCACGTACTCCGCATGCCAGCTGAGCGTTTACCGTACCGGGCATTATATACTGAGACCACCAACAGTTGGGTGAAACCACGTGGTGGTCAAGCGACAACGTGGTCACGAAATATGAGAACCCTGACTGCTCCACTGAGTAAAGTGGGTAGGTGTCGCCTGCCTGGATGGGGTCCTCGTGATCACTCAAACCGCTGGTTGGAGACGCTATCCGAGATGGCGGCGTGTCGCAGTCAATGGCGTACCTGCATCCATACCATTTCTAGTTTTTGCTTAGACTTCTATTAATTTTCAACCTTCTTAGTAACGTTTTCTTCTAGGATATTCCACGTCACTGTTGAGGTGAGCGGCAGCCCGAGCCACAGTACCTTTTGGTCAGGCTCATGGCTGATATGATGATGATGATGAAGTATCTTTTGATTGCTTACAAACCTCTGTGTATCCCAAACTTTCGGTAGTAGGTGGAAGACATTTGATATCAGCGCGTCCGGGTTCTCATTCCCCATCCGTAGACTTATTATTAATAGGCAATTTGGAAGATTTGGTTACTTAGAGGAGATTCAGTTGTGAAAAATATGGGCTTAGGCTGGACCGGAATCAACGACAGAAGTCATATACACCTGTGCGTTGTTCTGCCAGCCGGGAGTTCGGCTGATAGAGTGCTTATCACTTTTGAACGTGCCGTTTCCGTCGCTGGTTCGAATCTAGCCGAAGTATAGAATTTTCACAACTTGGTAAACCTATCATCGTACGCGGATGAACTGAGTTGCACATCGGTATTGAGCACCTGCTATTCGTTAGCATTGTGAATTCCAATTTTACAATTAACTTTATTCTACTCTCTCCAAATTTGACATATATATATATATATATATATATATATATATATAATCCAGCCTAAACCGTGCGTAAGGACTAGGCTACCAGAACACATAATCCGTCTGTTCTGTTGATTTAACAAACAGCATGTGGATCCGATGGGACGACTTGTTGAGTAATGCTGGGCATGAAACTGGACGAAAAATGTTGAAATAGTTGGATCACAGAACTATTCAACCCTCGTCAGTTACCGGCGGTTCAATCGTGTCTTGTATAGTTATTGTTTGGAGCACTGAAATCAACGTTAGTCCAAAGATTGATAGGTCGTCGTCTCAGTCATGACAGGTAGATTGAAGTTCCTGTTTCATAGAACAGTCGCGGGACATGCAAAAAACCGCCGCCACTACCACGACGATTAAACAGCCATTTATTTGCACGCCTTTATTCATTCAAGTATTAGCTGCCAGTTTTTGCTTGTTGCAACCATACACCCTCCCAGAAAAAAGAATTCGGCTTCTTATTCCAGTCACATTTTTTGGTTCCCAGAACTTGCGAACCGTTGCTTCCAGTTTCTGTCAAACTACTCACTAATGCCGCCTGATACTATAGTGTACACGCTGATCGTTGGTTTGAACCGTGCAGGAAAACCCAAGTTAGTGTAATTGAATGGCTCGTAATGACGATCGAAATGGTCCAATTATGGCCCATCCGTTCTCCTATGCTCAATCGTTTGTTCTCAAACGTTCAATGTTTCGTTTTCTGCCTTTATCCTACTGCACAGTTGGTAATGTCCCGCCTTGATTTTTGAAAAGGGAAGTGTAAGGACAACCATATACGGTTCGTAGCTGTGGAAAACAGTACTTGTTCGTACCACTGGGTTAATCGATTTGCGTTATCACTTGAATTGACTTTGCCTTCCTCTGTTATCACGAACCTGTTTCCATCATTTTTCCTGAACCATTCATTATAGGAAAAGCTATAAACTCCGGGCCATTAGACCCAATGGACCCGGCCTCTTACGGAGAGGCTCCGCGGGGAGGATGGACTTCGGGGATGGAGTCTTGTTCTCATGCGCCCTCCGCAAAGACTGGAGTGGACGTTACGGCTTCAGGTCCGCTGTTCCAGCAACGACCCTATCCAAATCCGGGTGATATTCTGCGTGCCAATGCTGCCGCAGCGGCAAAGGCGGCTGGTGAACGAAATGACTGACTGAGGCAGGCAGTTTTGCACGCACCGGATTGCTTCTTCAATGACTTTCCCCGTGTTTTGCTTAAATTAATTACTAAGAATTGTTCGAAAAGTTTATACATTTTGTTTTCTTTAGTAATAAGGTGGTATCTGAAGCTTCGCGTTTATGTTAATGTGCTTTGTCTGTCCGTGATAGGTCGCAAACACAGCAGCTTGCTATGACGTCACCGCAAAACAGAATTTTTGTTGGTGCCCCGATAGCGTTAAGCGTCTAAGGTTTTCTTATTTCTGTACAGCTAATCAGTTTTGCTAGCCGAATACAAATGCACTCGCGGGTTATGAATGACGTGGAACTCGTTTCGTGTGTTTGTGGATGCGCAGACCGGTGACAATGGCGAGCCTGTTTCCCAGTGTAACTCAGTAACGATTGTTCACGTCCCTGAGTTAAATTTAGCTCACGTTGTACGCCGATCTTTCAGCCCGTAAATCGCCCGAGTGGGGTAGCCAAGTCTGGTTACGTTATGCTTCACGTGAACGACCGATATTTTGGACGACTGTTGGGTAACGCTACTCATCAGTAGGACGATTGATTGCGTCTGCTCAACAAAACTGGTCGCGTTAACCATCAGCTGTCCAAAGTATCGACCGTTCACGCAAACCACAGTTTGAGGATTCACCTCCAATCTTGCAAATTGTGTGGTTGAATGACGAATTCGCCAAATGATCTGACAACCTGTATGTAAATCTTTTATATTATTAAGTGGGTTGAATGTTTTACAACGTTCAGCAACCATTGGTTTACTGCTTAATTCGTTCTCTTTGTCGTACAAATGCCAACATGACAGTTCATGTCTAGTTCACTGTTTGTGCGGTAAACGACCGACTGCCTTGCAGATGCTCTTGATATGCGGACAATTTGTCGGACGTGGCGTGCTAACATGGAAATCGAGCATGTCTCATCCAACAGTAGGGATATGTACGGTGTTTTTTGTGGAGTGTTGAGAAGACATCGTAATGAAAACAAAACAAAACCTGTGACAATGAACATCGTCAATTTCACGTCTCTTCGTGGATAAGAAACAGTATGTAGTCGGAGGAATCCTGCTGGCTCCGATTGTTTGTTTTGTCGAGGCACTTTAACAATTTCTTGACTCGAGTGTCGATAACAACAAATCTGGTGCCGTTCATGACTACCTACCTGGTCAATTGTCTGAGTAAGTGACTTTTATTTGGTGTAGCATCCAACGAATCACTTGTCGATCTTGGATCGACAGGTTTATCGAGTCAAGTTTGTTCACAGTCTGTTTGAATTTCTTGGAGTGTTGCGCAGCGCAGGAGCTGGGTGGACGTGCTGCAGTAGGCTGAGCGTGAACGTTGGCTTAACAGCATATGACACGGTTTGCCTTCTAAATTTTAAGACCAAATCGAAGACATTTTTACACATGGTGGTTCTTCCGAGAGATCATCGACCGCGCTAACCAACGTAATCTCTCTCTTTGAAGGCTTGACAGCAAAGATCGCGCATCGACGATGCACGAGACGTCAACGAGGTTGTATCGTTCACACGACGAACGTTGAGTAACGCCCAGTTTCAGCTATCAGTGATCGTAGAAGAAAATGGTACTTTTGATACAACGACCAATTTGAAACATTGGGTTCCCTTTAATAACTTCATCAATGCAGAAAGAAGACATGTTGCGATATGTTAACATTTCGTTTACTCTCATCAGTCGCAAACGTAAAACATGCGAGTTATATATGACACAAATAGAGATAGACAGGGTATGGACACGCACACAGTCACACACGTCATCACCACCAAGGCAAGCCTATGGGTTGTTTCAACCACTTTTGTGCACATAGCACCGGCTGGTGAGTTCTGATCAACATGGCTTCGCTAAAGGCCAGTAGCTTCGGGTTCTGTTGATGTAACAATATTTTGAATGATTTAACTGGGTCAACCTGGTGACCTGTTATCATGAGGTGTCTGGCAATCGATGATGCGGGGCTTCGAGTGACGGATTCACCGGTTTCAGATTGTGTCATGAGTTGTTTTAACCATTTCGGGACGTGTTCTGCTACTCGCTGAGATAGCTGTCGGTCTGTTCTGCCTATGTAAACGTCACCGCAACTGCAAGTGAACTGGTAAACAACGTGAGAGACAGAATGGTCAGACAAACTGCGTTCGCGATTGTGTAGAACGGGTCCTTTGGTGGTTTGAACCAGGCGTAATTGGGCAGCTGGATACGTACGGGATAGGGCAGAATTCAATTTGTGCTTGATGTCGTTTGCCAGATGGTCGCCTTTGAATTGCAGAAATAAAATGAGAGGTGCACCAAAAATACACAAGAATGGAGCACCCCTGCGACCAATTTTGTGTATGAACAATTCAGCATATCATAAAGTTGCTCGATGGCTGGTTGGAATTTTGGACCCCGTTCGCAAAATGTTATCCCCCCATTGCCTAAAGGATTCTTTTGAACTAGTAGAGACATTAGAACGCGTGACGGTGAGTTCACAAACTATGTATTCGATTGACGTTGATTCCCTTTTTACGAACGTTCCTCTTCGAGAGACAGTTGAGTTTTTATGTGATTTTATTTCCAGCCAAAACTATGATATAGGTATTCCACTTGAATATCTTAAGGATCTCATTTTACTGTGTACAGAAAATGTCAGGTTCAATTTTGAAGGGCTTTCTTATAAACAAGTAGACGGAGTGGCTATGGGTAGTCCGTTAGGCCCAACATTAGCCGACATCTTGGGAATGATTGAACGGCAAGTCTCAGATAATATTGGCGAAACCTTATTGTACAAACGATATGTTGATGATATTTTGATTTTTACGGATACCGACCATTTTGATTTTTTTTAATCTTCTTAACTCTATTCATCCGAACTTATCCTTGTCTCATGAAAGTGAATCAAACGGCAGTTTAGCTTTCTTAGATGTACTCATCACTAGGCGTGAGGATGGGACATTACAGCGATCGGTCCATCGCAAAGCAACATGGGGCGGACAATATCTTCAGTTCTCCAGCTTTGCCCCGATAGCATACAAGAGGGGTTTGGTGAAAACCCTATTTCATAGGGCTAGACGTATTTGCACCCCTGATAAGCTGCAGATGGAACAAGAAATGCTGAGAAAAACGTTGATGGCAAACGGATATCCTGAAAAGTTCATCGACATTCACAGCATGATAAACAAGGGCAATGAGCCAGTACAAACAGCTCAAAAGAAAGATATATTTCTATTTCTGCAATTCAAAGGCGACCATCTGGCAAACGACATCAAGCACAAATTGAATTCTGCCCTATCCCGTACGTATCCAGCTGCCCAATTACGCCTGGTTCAAACCACCAAAGGACCCGTTCTACACAATCGCGAACGCAGTTTGTCTGACCATTCTGTCTCTCACGTTGTTTACCAGTTCACTTGCAGTTGCGGTGACGTTTACATAGGCAGAACAGACCGACAGCTATCTCAGCGAGTAGCAGAACACGTCCCGAACTGGTTAAAACAACTCATGACACAATCTGAAACCGGTGAATCCGTCACTCGAAGCCCCGCATCATCGATTGCCAGACACCTCATGATAACAGGTCACCAGGTTGACCCAGTTAAATCATTCAAAATATTGTTACATCAACAGAACCCGAAGCTACTGGCCTTTAGTGAAGCCATGCTTGATTAGAACTCACCAGCCGGTGCTATGTGCACAAAAGTGGTTGAAACAACCCATAGGCTTGCCTTGGTGGTGATGACGTGTGGTGACTGTGTGCGTGTCCATACCCTGTCTATCTCTATTTGTGTCATATATAACTCGCATGTTTTACGTTTGCGACTGATGAGAGTAAACGAAATGTTAACATATCGCAACATATGTCTTCTTTCTGCATTGATAATGTATAAACAAAATACAGACCCTAATTCGTTCCGAGTCCTGGGTAAGTTCCAACAGTATAACGAAACCAGGCGGAAAGTTAGTATGGAAACGGCCAACCACCACAACCGTTGCACAAAACGAACGGAAATAAATGAGACCACAATGGTGTGACCTCGATCGTAGGAGAGGGAAGTAATAGAAATCATGTAGTGTTGAAAATCAGTAAACGATGGTTTAAGTGGATGTGTCACAAGAACAGTGTGCACGGCCAATGAAAGTGGGAGAAAGGTTAAACCGACACAACGTACTCTAATCGACCGGAAATTGGATAGTAGGTTGATTAGACTGGATGGAATAGGAGGAGTTCTGCCTCGGTCTATAACAGTCCGTTTAAAGGTGTTTATTTTATTGGCTCGAAAAAAGTTCATTGACTATTTAAAACTTTCTTCTTTGGGTGCCATGCGGTTATTGCCGCACTTCATACATTGTAAGTAGTTCGTGCTGTGGTTGATGTGTAGTGTATTGTCTCTGGCAGAGTGGCTGACATCCTTGTGTCTCACGCTTCTCACTGAAGGGCTGTAAATGGTTTGTTGGACCGGAATTACGACCGCACTGGACAAATGAAATGTCAAAGCACCGCGAACCTACGGGCTACGCGTAAGTTAGTACGGTGGAGTTCCACCGATGTCTACAGTTCACCGCTAATCTGCGGTTCATAAGTGTAGTGCTTATAGAAGCTACACAAAGTAGATAAGTTACTAAAACAGGCGCCTCGGGATAATCCGTGCGGTCTGCAGTGTGATCAATTCAGCTGTCCCGTGTGGATTAGTTTTGTCTTTTCTCTTTCAGGAGGTCGTAATACCTATCACAGTGACGTAGTCGAGATGTGTTATCACTCTCGAAACGTTAGTCAGCATCGTGTCCATGATCTGATGAAATACTGCGGGCACCGACCTCACTTCAAACGGGATGACCACTCGGACCATCTCTGATAAGTGTTGATGGTCGGTACTTCCTCGTCGACTTCAATCTGCAAATATACTTTGGCTAGATCGAGTTTAGTAAAGCAGTTGCCATCAGTGAACTTTGTAAGCAAATCCTCAGGGACTGAAAGGGGATATTAGTGATCCTCTAGCGCGACATTTAATCCTGACGAAGAGTGTGCACTTATCAGAATGGAGCCGTCCTATCTTCTTCTTCAATGAGGACTTTACAAGCGGATAGTCCCGGATTTTCTAAATCTATTCAATTCATCGTCCACAACTGGTAGAGCACCATACGGAACGAGTCGCTTGGGCCGGAAAAACAGGTTTGGAATTCGGGCGTAAATTCATTACTGCTTTCGTTTTAGAACACTAATCAAGATATGCCTAGAACACACCGCCGAATCTGCTCCCCAACTTCTCTGTCGGGCTCTGATTAACCTGATTTAGTTTCTGATCTGCCGTTACAGCTGGAACCCTCCCACTGTTGCACAATTGGTTCAGTGGCATATTCGACAGAATAGGTTTCAGATGATCAGTAAGATAGGCCCTGCCACTTACATGGACGCCACCGCGCTCGATATCACAGTTTAGCTCTCCAGTTATTACCAGTTTTCCTCCAGATGCTTTCTGAACTGAATGTTTTTTACTTATACACCGGACAACCAAATTCCCCCGTTTGTCGTGATATCGGCATGGTGTCCAGCAGTAAGTATACAACTGATTCTCCGATGGTCAAAAAGGCGTTATCGTGCATGAACCAAAGAGAGTGCTCCTTAGGAAGATTCTAATCAATTCAGGATTGAATAACGTTCAGTAAGACCATCTACTATAACTCAACCGAACCTCAATTTGAGCCAAGTTGCGCTATTATGTGAGGTCGCGTAAAATTCACCCCACATTTACGCTGCAGGCTGTAACGAACTACGAGGTTTCAAGTAAAAATAAATCCAAATAAACCAGCTATTCAAAACAAGGTATTCCCCGATGGCGAAAGCTAAGTGATTGGAACGCTCTTTCAACAAGGCCAGCAAATACGCATAACACGAGAGACCAGATGAAAAAATGCAGGAGAAACATTCGGAAAATTGAAAAGCAATTCATCTGCAAGGCACCGGATGATGGCTCACGCGACGGTACAGAAAACGTCGTCTCGACAACTGTGCTATTGAATTTGCGAACGATAACGGGCTATGGGCCGTCTGGTGACTCTTCACTGATGGGTGCGCCTTCGTCGATCTTCACGGATTCTTCTGGTGTCATGACGCTATCAAAAGCCCATTATAATCCCCTAAACCGGTCAACCAATGTCATCCCAGTGCAAACGGCACACTAACAAAACATTACACAGCGTTTTGGAGCATTCACAACCTCGCTTATCTAGCAAGGAATTTGGTTAAGGTGTCCGTGTCGATTAGTACAGAAACATTTGAGAAAATTTTTGAGATGTTCTTTCGAAGATGTTGAAAATTCCCTAATCTACCGACTGCAATCTTGCAGTGGTTTTTGCGGAAAACTGAACACCTTTGCAGTCTCCATTCTTCTGATGATAACTGGCGTTACGAAATAAAATGTGACATTTCAACAGATTCGAAATCTTACCCGAACCGGCAATAAGCAGACTGACGTACACTTATCCGAAGATTGACTAGCTGGCTCTTTTGTAGTCGTGCCCCAGGCGACCTATTCATGTTGAATGCGGGCGGAGTCTGTGCGGTAATTTCTCCGAATCATATATTCAGTGGGCAGTGATCAAACTCGTTGGCAGGATGTTAACACCACACAGGCACAATCATAACAGCGGAAGATACCCAAATGACGCGAAATAAAAAAGGCCTACAAAAACACCTAGCATGGTCTTTTGTAGGATTGTTTTATGTAGCGTGGTGACTGTCGAATTTATTAGACGTGTGGATGTGAAGTAAATCATACTTTCAGCCACTCAACTTATACTATCATATATTGTGCGAACCGAACAATCGATTGCTGGCGACGATGGGTCGATATTGAAATGAGTTCTTCGATGTGTGATAATTAAATTCGTGGGCACATGACCCCATGTTGTCACGTTTCGGAGTAAAGAAACAGTTTCGTCGAATACTATTAATGTCAACCACTGTATGTTGACCCTCTTCTTCATAGGGTGGACAATACCAAGCATCCCACTTTTTCACTTCTTGGACTATTCTTTGGGGAAGATTGCAGTCCCATCCTCTCTACAGACGGTAAGTTAGCTCAGCTCTATCCAGTGTGGACACTATGATAAAAGCCATCATGTTGTTTTAAGTCCCAAGCTTCTTGGGTAGGGGCCTAGGTGGTGCATGTCAGCGCGACATCGCCAAATCAATGCATCAATCAGCCTAAGAAAGTTTAATTACGGGAGAACTTGTCGACAGAATAGAACCCCTATCATAATAGAGGACCGTATTGATCGGATTGCATTGTACATTGAATAACGAGCTTATCCATGTTGAAAGTCACATCGTCAAACATGAAATAGCCCAAAAATTTCTATAAGTGCGATCAATGGGAATTGTAGATATTTCGGATTGTTGAAAAGTTATGAATAATAAGAATCTAAGTTAGATGATAAACCAATCGCGAGATATGCTGTTTGTTTATCTCAGACATAATGGGGACTGCAGTCCAGTGCAGATCTAAACAGCTCAGTGTGTTACGAGATTCTAGGATTTTTGTCATTCACAAAATATGGTATAAGTAGCCATGCTTATTGGTCAAAATCAATCTAAAACATAAGATCAGCGTCGTGTTAAATGCTATTGAGTCCAAGAAAAGGGATGAAAACAACTCACCAACGAGTTATTATCAATCAACTTGAGTATCTGTTGTAGATATAGGTCCAGATTAATCGGGTACACCCACTTGCGAGATGATCACAGCCACGAAACCGGTTGTGTGCTTCCAAATAATTTTTTACCGTATTTAAAGAGCGTTTGTTACAAAAACAAAATGTCATCGGTTCCTGTGTCTACATCGTGATCTCCGACGGCGTCCACTGTACTAATTCAGTGACTGCTAAAGCCTCCACATATTGCCTTAATGTTGTAGAGCGGACACAGATCGTCCAAACGTAATCACGATGTGAGGAACGCAACAAATGCGAATCGGTAAGGGAGAAAAAACGACAGTGTTTAATTACCAGTGTTGACTAAGGCAGATGAAACATAGGAATTCATGGGTAGGATATGGTGAGAATGTGCACTGGGGATAGTGCCTGATTGGCAATATTAGAGTGGATATGCCTTGTAACAACATACATCAACACAACACGTCCATTACACCTTGTCCACGTTATTTGGCCGCATCATCCTTGGAGTCCTGTGGGTTCTTGGGTTTCTTTTTCTCTTCTTTTTCTGTATCCGTCTCAAGCTCCATCGGCTCATTCGTGGGGCCAGAGGATGAAGTGACCGTTGCAGTGACACCAGAGCTTGACGCTCCAGGGACAGTGGCGCCAGCCACAGTCGTAGCCGGTTCACTGGCCTCTTCTACAAACTGAAACGGCTCCGGGGGAGTCGGTTCCACGTTAGCTGCGGAACCGCCCTTACCATGGCGCCCAGAACCGTGTGATTTGTGCTTATCCTTTTTCGGTCCGCTGCTCACAGGCGGCTCACCCATTTCTATATCTGTTCTATCAGCTAAGCTTTCAACGACAGCAACAGCAAACTCCTCGTCATCGTCCTCATCCTCATCGTCGTGCATATCACTAGAAGAATCCTCATCTTCATCGTCGTCATCTACATCATCATCTACATCGTCATCATCATCGTCCAAATAGGCACCGATTGACGACGCATGCACCGGTTCCGATTGAGCATCGGCACCCGCGGAACCGGGGGCAGCTGTGGCACCAGTACCACCGGCGGAACTGGACACAGTAGTGAGTTCTCCACCGGTTGGGCCGTGTCCGTGAACCAATTCGACGAGGACTTCTGTCTCTTGTGGTCGGCGATCATGAACCATCAGAATACCAGCCTAGTCAATTGGAGAGGATGGATGAACAAATAAAACGACAGGTACGCAAAAGTTTGGAAATGTTGAGTTCATGTGCACGTGGTGTATGGCAGATGGTAGTCGCTACCCCTCCATAGGACATCTATAAAGAACCCGATGGATTTAATAAGAAATTAACAGAAAAACAGTGGAAAAGCGCGAGAGATGACCAGAAGTGTATGTGCTAAAAAAACGAAGAATTCAGTCGTGCAATATCTATTAGAGCATAAATCAAGCTTCACGTTGTGACAGAATACCAAATAACAAGTGGATGTCAGTGAAAAAATGAGGGCAAAAAAAAGAGACACTAAACAACAACACTAATGTGGTCAGGTTAGGGTACAATTGAATTCAAGGTTAACGTAATGATAAGCCACAGCATATACACCATACAATGTTTACCGTTCTGGTAATCGGTTGTTCCCAACTTGGAATGTGCTGGCGGATGTCTCTGCTTCTGGCTGGTTGTCATGCATCTTTCGGGTTTTTGGCAGCAGTAAATTCACCTGTCGTATTTTTTTCCATTAGTATCTTCTTACCCACAGGGTCAATCAGTTTGTATTCAATAGGAAAGATCGATTGGTCTATAATATCTAATAGAAAAAAGGATTTTTCTACTCGTTCTCCGTCGTGTGTCTAATGAACTTGTTTTTTAAAATGGTATTTCAGGAACCAAACTTTCTTCTTCTGAACAATCCCGCACGGGTTATGCGCACTCAGCAGCGCTTCATGGCATTGCCCGAGACTTCGCGTTACTACACCATAAAGCCAATCACCCAGGTACGTTCTGTCTGCTATTGAGTGGGCGTATGAAGCACATTCCCCTATCTAATCTTATTTTGTTGATGTAACAAGTTACCTCGTGACAAACTTAAGAGAACGAAAAGTTTCTAAATGAAATGTCGAACGCTCTGGTTCTTATTTTATTCATGGATTAGTCTTTTGTTCTCCCTTATGGCTTATGTGTAGTAATCAAGTCGTTATGTTAGCCGCCGATGTGTTACTGTCGACCATGCTGATACTGCTGGTAAGTATTGTGGCGGATTTGTTCCTTGCGAATTGATCCATTTGTGAAAAATTTAGGATTCTGCTGGATTTGAAGCAACAACAGGAACCGCTTGCTCCTGCACAACGTGTGTTTACCATCTGAGCTACGAAGCCGCGCCAGGGTCCTGGAAATTCCACATTGGGACTCCATTGTGATGGTACATGCCATCAAGTTGTTTGATAAGTCACAAAATAGGGGAACACGGTCAATAAGTAATATAATAAAAGTATATATATATATATATATATATATATATATATATATAC
>LOND01002486.1:0-10361 GCA_014220965.1 Paragonimus kellicotti
GATATCTACAAGAGTACAGGCCACGCTGTGACATCTACTGTTCCAGTGTACAAAATAAGTCATATCAATAGGGAATGTGGCGCTTGTACGACGGAAAACACGAACAGTAAGTTGAAACAGACTACTGTTTTCAACATTCACCAACACAAAGTAGACTGTAATAAAACAATAAAGACAATATGATATTGCCTATCTGCTGGTAATCAACATTCTAAAAAAAAAAATTAAAATTGGGGAAATGGATATTAAAACTTCCTATATCTTCCGCTCGTCTGTCCGTTCACATACTGACCATAATTTCAACCGGCCGTCATTAAAACGATGTCATTATTGTAGAACATGAAAGTCCAACTATGCCTATTCTTGTGATTCAGTCCAAACGGGGGATTGGAACATACGCTCAAAAGGTAACATAGTTAGCACATTCTCGTAAATGAGATACAAAGGGGAAAATGTGTTAATGAATAAGTGTACATGATATGTTTGATTAACAGATAGAGGAATAGCTTACCGCTCGATATAGAACCGTATCACTACACAATGTGAGGAAGCAGTTTTTCTGTAACTGTCGATTTTTGGGGAACTTTTCCATTGCTGTCAAAGTCATACGAACGGCGCGATTGAGCAGCTCTAGCGGCAATTGACCACTTTGTTCACTCCGCGTGAGATTGTAGATGACAGCTGTACCGGCCAAAATCATTTCCATACGACGTAGATGCAACCGCATGACTCGTAAAACAGCCTGGAGAGCAGAAAGACAAGTTACCAGAAAAAATACAAGCAAGAACTACACCAACAGTTTAATTGTTCAGATAGCCAACCGCGCAAACCAGTGTTTAATAAACGCGGAAGTTAGTGAAACATTAATAATGTTAATAAGATGACAAAAAAGGATCGACGAAATTAGCCTGGAAAATTAACACGCGGTGTATGCGGAACATTCAGCAAGTACACCACGATTTTAATGCTGCCAGCCAACGACGTGATGTGAGAGTAGGCAGACAATGTACAAACGAAATGTACTCAACACTATTCATTCGCCCACTCACTCATAACAATCATAAGCGGGATCAGAGAGTACTGTGGCTCGGGTCACCGCTCACTTCAACAGAACGTGGAGTAAATCGGAAGAAAAATCTACCAAAAAGGATAAAGCAAGATTAGGCGGAACTAGAACATAGTATGAATTCAGATGCACCACTGACTGTATCAGGCCACCATCTCGAATAGGGCATCCAACTAGTAATTTGAGTGATCAAACCTTAACGATGTAGGTGACGTTCGTCTAACGGAATAGTCAAGGTCTACATACTACGTGTCCACGTCGTTGTTTCACCACCACGCGGTTCTATTCAACTGTTGGTGGCCCCGGTAAATGACTCATGGAGCAGAAAACGCTCATCTGACATAGCGAGTACGTGGCCCAACGATCGCAGACTGGGAGACCCGATTAGTTAACCAACTGTTCGTGTGTCCCAAGAGTTCCGAAGAACACGAAAGTGAACGACCGTGTTGTTTACGTGATCAACACAATTGAGATGAGCTGAATGGTGAAGAACACGATGGCCGAAACCCAGCAGGCCTGCTGATCTTTTCGTCACTAACAGTCCACGTTTATAAACCACAGAGTACTTCAGAAAGTACACAAGTATTACATATCCCTCAACTCAACAAGGTTGGCAAAGGCAGTACGTGTCTTTACTATTGTCGATGATTTCTCATCAGCTGACGAAATGGTACTACCGAAGTATTCGAAACGTGCACAAATTTAAGCAGATTGTTTGCAATAAAGAAAAGTGAAAAGGGGATTCTGAAAATTTGAAGAAACACTGCACTTTGAAGATGAAAGGCACAGTCCAAACAAGCCAGCCTGACCACTCATCTTGTTCAACATGGAGTGCATGCCTCGACAGAGTGAATAAGTAAGACTGTCATCCACATATTTAATGTGGATCATCTTAGTGCTAAGAAAAACCGCAACACCAAAACCGTTGGATTCCTCAAACGCATCATCCAGAACGTCACATATGACAAAAGTGATTACGAAGAGGAGGTCGAAAATCATCGACGAACATCATTAGAGGCGATGAACACCCGAAACAGCTTTCTATAAACTCACCCTGCTTGCAAGGTGGGCGTACAACGAGTCAAACAGATCTTCGAATTTTCCTGAGACCCTTCTGCGCAGAAGACATTCAGAGAATGTTGCGAACAACTGAAATGTGGCTTTTAGTTCTAGAAATAACATGACTTTTAGCTGCTTGTAAGAGTCTCGCTGCTTCAAGACCCGTCGCAGAGTGTAAATGTGGCCAATGCACCTTTGTATGGATCGGAATCCAGCCTGACCTTCAAAAAATCTGATATTCCTTGGGTTTAATGAGCTAACTTAAAATAAGGTCAGCGAGTGGCCTGGGAGTAAGAGATATCGAAATGATGTTGCTGTGACTGTCACGCAGACTTCAAAAACTTTGATAAGCAGCAACCATGAGGATCCCCTCCAGTCTCCCAAGTAGTTTCGTCAGTTCTGTTATCAACCGCACTCCACCAACCTTAAAAAGAGGATAGAAGAGATCCGATCCAACAACTTTGTTACGCTTAAATTACTCGACATCCAAGGTAGCTTCCGATGGCGAACTCTCTAGAACAGAATGACCGACTTTTCGGGTTTCATTGTCTGTATCATCAGATCGAGGCAAGCTAAACTGGTTCTTAAAATGTTCAGTCCACCTAGCAAGTCGGTGCGAGTGGCTAGTGATAAGAGAATAGTCTGAAATATAGCCTCACTGACTATTCCCAGATAATAGGCTTCATTCTACTCTTTCAATTGTTCAACCAAGTGACGCCTACGGTTTTTGCACAAACATTCGGTCACCTCGTGTCTAGGTTGTCTAAAATAATAATAAAGCCAGGTGGAAGCGCGTGACACTTAGTTATAAAGTTTAACGATGTGAAAAAAACCATTTCGTCACACCTGTACAACTGCATCAGAATATATCTTTTCGCAATCAGCTTTCATCGCTGTCTCGAATAATTCCAAGTGTTCGTTACGTTCCCTCATACAGTCGAACTACGCAACGTATTCGTTAGTGCCTCCCGATAATCGTTCTTTACACACTTCCCTAGTGAGACCTCTGAGCAAATTACAGAACAAAACGGACATGTACAACGGCATGATCCGAGTCCAAGTGGCTGTTCCAAAATGAACGATAATCTTCAACAGACTGGCGCCAATTGCAACTCATCACCATAGGATCAACCCGTGTACATGGTTGAGATACAGAGGGCGGCCTCCATGTGACACTATACTTCTTCCAGTGATGAAATGTGAGATGCGCATATATGCATTGCTAAATCATTGTTGGTACGTTGTCCGAGCAATAAACGTAACACCCAGCCGTTTTTCTTTAAAAAATGGGACAACGCTGCGTACTCACATCGCCCACCAAAATGACAACACCTAAGTGATTGTTCTGTTTCAGAAGGTCGATAAAGGAGTCATAGAACTGATTCTCCGGAGCATCAGAACAACAGACCGTTGAAGCGCAGGTTGACATAATTTACAGGCCTTTCTCACTTGTGTTGGCAAACTTTAATCGATGTACTGAGTTTGACAGATCACAGTCAACTGCTCACTGGAATCGAATCTAGCGAGTATTGTTCAGTGGGACACTCACTTCAGTTTGACCACGAGATTTCCGCCTCAGTGTTAGCAAAGACCACGACAAAAAAGCGCTTAGATCGACAACCATCTGGAAGTGAACTCAAGGGAATAATGGTTCATGATTTATAGATACGCGTCTCCAAGATAAAGCATGCATCAAGATCGAGACTTGAGTGCTAGTCAAGGTAGCTCGCCTAATAACCTGTCCGGAAGTGCGGACATTAACGGCATCAGACTTTACCAGACACCTTGGTTTTCATCACCATCATCATCGGTATCATTTTCAGCTTTCAGCTGTACTCGTGGATACTATACATTCGGTCGCCGATGTTCCAGACATTCCGTGCAACTAGTGCAAAGCAATCGTCTGTCAGTAAAGCTATAACCGAGCCAAATGGCACACCCATCCATAATTAATCCAAAAGGTTAGGCCGCGCAGCAGAACACTTTGAAGGTCAATTTAGCTGACCTCCTGCTTCTATTGTGTTGCCGCCACAAACTTGTGATGTAGCACCCTGGTCGGTAGATTTGGAACCACCCACTGAGACTGAGGTTCGCAATTGCCTTTCGGCTCTCAATCGTAATAGGGCTGCTGGCCCAGATGATCTCGTGCCGGCACTTTTCAAAGAAGGTGGCGAGGCGTTAGTAGAGGCATTGACTCAGTTGTTTCAACTTGTGTGGACGACGGAGACCATCCCTCCGTGCTGGGGTCACTCAATAATAGTTCTCATATGTGATAAAGATATCAGGGGCTCTTGAGAAAACTATAGGGGAATTAGCTTGACTCCAGTAATCATCAGGTTTCCGACATCCATCATACTTTGTCCACTCACTACAGTTACGGAGACAAACATTAGGAGAGAACAGACAGGATTTCGCGCTGTACGAAGATGGATTAATCAAATATTTACTCCTTCGTCAAATTCTGGAGCAGCGTCATGTGTACCGCCGACCAACAATTGCCGTATTCTCGACTATAAAGGTACGTTCCATTCGGTGGATTGATCTACAATTTTTGAGTCACTAAAACGAAGAGATGTTTGGCCGAGTTATCTGTGAAGTGAGTGCACTTAATGACGCGGGACAGTGAAAGCCGTAAGGAAGCTGTCTTGCTGATGACGCCTTACTTTCACTTACAGCTCGGTTGTTTGTTTGCAAGGTGTAGGCATCTTGATGTTGAATGTTTGAATATAGACGTAGCTATTTTTGTAGTTAGGTCCCTTCCTTTCCCCATCTTTCTTCACCTTTTCCTGTACAACACTTGCTTGTTTCTTCATGGTTGTGTGGCAGTTAAGCATCAGTGAGAACTACCGACGTGTTGCTATATATGATGATGACGATGATAATCCCAACATTGGTCCACAGAGTAGCAGAGTAAGTACACATATACAGAGAATGAAAACAAACACAAAAACAATGGAATTCTGACCACTAAACACATATTACGTATCCTACCATAACTTATAAAGTTATAACGCCATCTACGAATTTAAAACACGCTGAGATTCTGCACAGTATCAGTCAATGCACTCAACATCAGCACTGACCTATGGAATCCATTGAGCTTCACGTAAACGGCACAACTAACTCGAAAGCGAATCAAATTTACAAAAAAAAACAATGGAAGCTTCAGGAAAAAGGAAAAGGAAAACCAACAACACTGTGGAAACCGGCTCGCCATTGACTAGGACACACTGCCACGTCAGACAGTATACACAAACAGCGCTGTGAATGGTCGCAAGCCACCCAGTGAGCTAGACGCTACTCACCAACCTTGCTCAGTGCAACGGTCAACACTGTCACAACTCATGAATGCGTCATCGCACGGTATCACGCAGTTTCTTCCAACTATCAACGGACACAGAACAATGCGCGGTGCAGCAAATGACTCGTTTGCATACGGAATACGTGGCCGAAGTAGCGAAGACAACGCATTTTCAATAGCCCGGTTATCGGTCGTGATCCTGTACAGCTCCGAAATACGCGCCGACGGACCGTTGCACTTGCTTGCACAGTCAGCCCATTCGGTGCTGGCTCACTCGCGGAGACAGCAGTGGTCGAGTACCGAGGTTCTAAACTCATCTTCGCATTAATCGGGCAAATCTCTGTTCCACGGAACGAAACTGAGCACACACACGCATTGTAAACCCTGCTCTTAATCGGCAAATGGACATCTTCAAAACGCAAATGATGAAGGGCTACGAACGACGCTACGCAGTCAGGTGAAGTAACTGTCAGTCTCCAGCGGCCTGCCAGTAGTGCCAAAAATGGGGTCGATGCCAACCCAATTTTGTAACTACACACCACACTTTGCAGGTGTAATGTACATACTATATAAACCAACCAGATTATTTACCCGACTCAGCTTTATATAGCCGTCCATATGTCTACTCCGAACTCACAGTAGGCATGTAACGACCCCACTAGACTGACATACTTCCCTTGTACTCTTCTGAGATGAAGAGACCTCCAGAGGGCAAAAACAACCTCCAGGTTCAAAGGTAGCAGGACCGTTGGATGAGGAAAGAAGTACCGAGGCTTCAGTATCTGTCGCAACGTGAGGATGGTTCCAATAACATCTCGTCGATGGCCAGTACAACCAAGAATCGTGGAAGACAGCACCCGGCGGTTCGCTGATGAAAATGCCTATTTCGTCGTTTTGGCTCGCCTGCAAAAGTGAGCCCCACGATCTTTGGGCAGGACTCTTTGTAGGTTTGCGTTTCAGTTCACGGCTGTTCGTGTCGTATTCGGAGGTAAGAAGGATCAAACGACGTTTGTTCATAAACACTGCTGGATCAGCAGAAATCCACTCCTGTCGTATCCACGCGGATACTTTGGAGCAGACTTTTTCGGGAGAGGCTCGCATAACAGCTGAGATTTCTGTCCGGTGCCCGTTTAAAGCACTTCACCGTTGTGACCAGGACAGTTTAATTAGCAGATGCAAGAAAGGCGGGAATTGAGGAGGAGAAGCAAAATAGAAAGAGAAGATAGCAATGGATGGATAAGGTAACTGTCGGGAAGACGATAAATTCTGATATATTTGGGTAATTTACGCAGCGGAAGGAGGTTGACTTGCGGGACCACACCACGAATTTGACTCAAAAGTATGACCTGTGAGAAAATGAGACAACGAGACAGCGGGTCTTACTGGTGAATCCCAGTGGGGCCTGTGACTTAACAGTCTACTCGCAGCCGATGACGAGAGTCTGACTCACGTGGCAATGAGAAGTTCGCCTAATCCGATAGGGCAGTGACCAAGAAATTGGTGTCTCATTCTGACTACCCTTGTGTGCAATGGATGTATTCGAAGCTATAAACTATTGGATAACACTAAACGTTCCTCGATGGTATTGAGTAATACACCGGCAGTCAGATTCAACCGGTGGGCGATCGGAATGCGCCTTTTTGAGGATTTCTCTTCCAACTCTGTTCTTTGTTACGCAGAAGACAGCAGTGCCGCAACTATAAAAATAGTTCTGCTGTATGCCCATAGGATCGTGCCTCACTACCTAAGCACTCCTACGCGGTCAGTAGTGCGACATACAATCATGTTTTTCGTCTGACCCTGTGATGTGTTTGCACTTGGCGGAACTGAAGCCCTGGTCAGCACAGCACTCCGGATCGATGCAATGTACAAGACAGACTACCAGGTCAAGGTAGCAGAATAGGCCAGAAGGTAACAATCGATGAGACAAGTGCACATACTTACCTCAGCTGTCTGTTACAGGTAGGGAAAGAATGTATGTAAGTATGAAAGAGCTGGGTTAAACCCTATCATTCTCAGGTCAAGCGTAACAGCATCAATCTAGTTAGACGTGGTGATCGCCATTACTTTGCAGGCGGGAAGTAACATGTATAAGACCTTTTCCATATTTCTGTGCTCGCAGCTAGACCCTCGTGGCCTTTGCCTGCTTCACACAGTTGACATTTAGATGCCTGTACTGGTGGTGCAACTGGATTGACAGGATAGTATAGGAAGCCTTGGCTGACAGGGGAAAGGAAATATGGGCGCAAACCCTAGTGATGTGGTAGGTCTGCAAACAATCGTGCCGCCAGTAAACGAAACCCAACCAAAAAATAAATGATCATATTGTCGTTTGAACATGTCCAGAAGAAAAGTCTAAAGAGAAAACCATAGGATGTATGGGCGAAGCAGTGTTTGTGTGGAAACTTATCCGATACGTCCTTCAGACGGGATTACACCAGCTGCGGTGCACTGTTGTTCTGTGAAGAGCATTGAAAAGACCGAAACAGTGGATCCAGCGAAGAGAAAACCCGTAACAGGTCTAAGCTTGTGTTCCAGAAAAACCGCATGGTGACAGTTTGCGTGGACAAAAAAAAACAAAGGAAGGCAACGAACGATAGTCGGACGTCAGTTGACATTGAAAAGCACGCAGCAAGCGAGAGGATTGTCGCATCGGATCAGCAACCGTCCACCTCAAGCTACAGACCTCGGCTAACAAAGTGCTGAGTCGTCAATCTACCTGCCTCATTGGGAGCATGTAGCCGAAAATACAACACAAAAGTAGCCTGAAAGTATCGTATCAGACAATGTAACGAAATCGTTGTAAATGACCCATCCTGTATCCAGTAGATGCATTTAGCCCGATATCCCTGACAGCCACTTCATAAAGATAACACACGAAAGACATCCATTACCGAACGCGATCTTAATAGGCTGACCAAAAATACAAATACACTGCACCTAAAACCCCAGAATGACATGACCGTCTTGGAAACAAACTGTCTGTTGTTCTAGGTATATTTGCTGATTGGATGACCACAAACAATGGCCTGACCAGGAGGCAAAGTGGATCGCAAGTATGACAGAATCAAGAATGGTTTAAGGTTCAAATTCGCCGAGACCACGCTAATTAAATCAACTAACAGTGTAGCAGTAACTAACCGGATGAAGCAAGCAGGAACGTGAGTCGATCAACCTCAGAAAAAACATCGCCCATAACGCGACGGTGCAGTACATTAAAGAACATCACGAAGAATTCGACAACCAGCTGAGAGTTTACAAAATTGGTGCAAACATTGACTCCCCCCCCACACACACACACTAATAAAAAAGCTGAAGGATTTGACTGTATAGTAAATGAGGTAGGCATTCCTGTTAATGATAGGTAGAGTGTAAGCTTCCGAGTAGCATGGAGAGTTACACAAAGTTACATGTCTCGAAAGAAGGGAAATCTCGAGAGGATACTTTGGCCGAATACATTAATGGTCACGGTCAAAAAGATGAAGTTGAACGTCCCCATAGATTAAACAACATCCCCGATCTTGTGCTCAACGCCGAACGCATTAGCAAAAATAATAGATAAAATAACCCAAATACGAAAGAGAATGCGAGAGAAAATTGGGCCGAACACTAACACTGTGATGATCACCATGCACAGGCACATGCACATGGTGGCGAAACACGTACACTATACACCCGTCAAGAATGCGACCAACACATCTTCCACTGCCCTCACTTCAAACGGATCAACTGGCGGAATAGAGTATCCAAGACGATAGTCGCGTTGCTCAACCTGCCTATTAAGATGGTTGGGTGAAATCGGTAAAATTAGCAGACAGAAACCATTGGAAGAACGCCGATGGTGAACTTGCCGCCGACTCCAGAGACCATTTTTGAACAACCAGGAGGTAAGTAAAAGGTTATAACGTCCACTAACGTGACCATAACAACCCGTGAAGCAGTAACAGTCAAGCTTGATAAGCGGACGTAGACTGACAAGAGGGACGCCGGAAAGAGTCAGAAGAGAGATGAGAAGGCAGCAAGAATAAAAAGCAAACGGCAGAACATTAGTAGAATTAGAACCGGATGTAGCTTTGGTTTGCAACAGCTGTAATAAAGTTTACGCCCGAGAATCAAGACGTGCGGAGACAGCAAGGATAGCAACGTCACAAGAACAGATTCAAATACGTACAAGTCCTTTCGCCATCAAAAAATACGTATATCGTGGTCATTATAGGCGTGTGTATGTATGCACACGGGCGTGCATGTGCGGTGAGCACTGACGGTGAGACTGACTGATCTTGATTATGCTGACGATAAGGTATTGCTGTTTGACAACTTTCAAGCGGCACAAACAACACTGGACGCTATTTCGCGTTCTGCTAAGTACTTCGGAATGCGCTTTGCAGCCTCAAAATGCAAAGTGCTTCTGCAAGATTGTTGTGATCACGTAGATTTAATGTTAGATAATGAAGTCATGGAGATTGTTGACCGGTTTGTATACCTGGGAAGCTGCATCAGCGGTGGCGTCGGAGGTGTAGGGAATGAAATAGAAGCGCGTATTTCCAAGGCTAGGGCGGTGTTCGCTAATCTAAGACACCTATGGCGACAGAGAGGTATTTCCCTAAAGCTTAAGGGTCGTGTATATCAAACAACAGTGAGGGCTGTATTACTTTACGGCAGCGAAACCTGGCCACTCAGGGTAGAGGACGTGAACCGTCTCCAGGTATTTGACCACCGATGTCTGCGTTCAATCGCTCGTATCGGGTGGCACCAGCGAGTAAGCAACGAGGAGGTTAGGAAGCGGGTGTTTGGCACTGATTGTCAAACGAGTTCTTTTGTTCAGTCGCTACATTTGCACAGACTTAGATGGTTAGGTCATGTACTAAGGATGCTAAGGATAGTCGCTTGCCACACCGAGCCTTGTTTGTGGACGCTGCGGCCGACTGGCGCAAG
>LOND01002486.1:31339-45238 GCA_014220965.1 Paragonimus kellicotti
CTGGACGTTCCAGAACTTATCTGTTAATCGAGTCCGCGGCAATTTCTCATGAAACATCCCGCTCTGTGGACGAGAGCCGGTCGGACAGATACCTATTGTGACATTTCTCTTTCTATTGAACTTAATTTTTTGAAGTTTGTAGACAATTTGTTTGTTACAAATGCTCGAACTCTCCCTACGAACCTTCCCAACGATTGATTCCCATCTGAACCGAGCTTTGGTGAATTGTTGTTATGTTGTCTTTGCCGCTGGGACTAAACAAGGAGCTGGCCTTTGGATAGCGATGGGCACGGGGGCGGCCCAACCGGAGACGATACAGAGCGTGTCCAAATTCACTGCTGTTTCCCCATTTGGCTTAATCATTTTCTGACGGATGTTTCCGATGAAACTAATGATGATCTCTTAGAAGAAGAGTTAACCTTAGATGCAAAGAAGCTAGATTTGAGACTTGGACTATTCGAACTTCACGAGAGACGTCGTAGGCCTGTGGACTCCGACCCCGTCATGACCGCACGAACGACGCTTAATGTTGTTCCCAGAGCTACTATTAGCCGTCCTGTTCCACAGTGGGTCCCAGAAACGTCCCCCTCCAGTATAGACCCTGTTGAGACGTTGGAGCAGACTCATAGTCCTCTGTTTCTTGAGGCCAGTCTCTCAAAACTCGAAGTGCACAGTTTTGATGGTTCTCCGTAGAATTGGCTCAACTGTGTGGGAATTTCCGAGGATTACGTGACGAATAAATTGTTCGATGAGGGATTGAAGCGTTAATATTTGTTGGAATATTGTTGTGGTGGGACAAAAGAGACAAATGGAGGTTGCGTGTTCCTGTCAGTGGATGTTGGATTTCATCTGGTATACCTTCTAAGGCAAGCAGGTATTCAGGGCAATGTAGCGATTAAGTCAGCAACATGATTCGGTAGGTCGTAAGCAAATAAATGCAGTCATTCACTCGGGATGGTTGAGTTTGCTGACCCCAGGCACCGTGGTAGGTTCGTGGAAAAAGAAGGGCAGGTATGCATAACCGATGAGAGTAGATTTGCAACGACATCCAGTGATTCCGCGGGGATGGAGGGATGCTAACCGTTTCAGTGACGACGAGTTCTCGATTGATGCACGAAAGCGCATCACATATTTGACATCACCAGTACTCCTAACATGGTTGCCCGTGGAATCAGAGAACGGTTAGGTTGGGGGGAATTTGACTCTGAATGCTAAGGCTTCTTAACTTGGGCAGCGTGGAAACCTGTGGCCTGAAGATTGTAGGAGGTGGCGGACTGTCTATAAGAAACAGGTGGAGTGCACTGATGTAATGCTTGATACAAGGGTCTCTCCTGGATTGAATGAAGCTAAACAAGGGGGTGGTCGTTGCGGCATATGAGGATCATGTGTGTCAGTGCTGGTAATTTAATAAATAAATGTGGTTAACTGTCGGGTGGACCGGTGAAGGAAAATGTCGTTGCGGTTACTGTGACCCGGTTACGAGGGGACAGGTCCGTGGATAATATTTATTTATCTAGATGTCTAACACACATGGCAGGCAGAAAAAATGTTGAGATGATTGCGGATTTTACGTTGTTAATAACACAACATTAGGAGCAGAATGAAGAAACGGAGTAGACTGTTGGAACCATTCAACCATTACTGTTCTCTAACGGACAGTAAAACAAAGCTGCTGCTACTTATGCGTTCATAGATGACCCTCTGTCACTCGAAAGGAGAATAAGTAGCTCTTCACTGCTATTGGAAGCCAACTGAATAACGCCACGGAGACTCCCTATTGCAAGACATTTCAGTGCCAACAAAGTGGATCGGAGAATGATGCTTGCTGCCATCGGTATGCTTGGTAAGGCGTTGCTGGGCTCACAAATGGAAGGACGTTTATTCTGCATGATAATGAGGCCAACTGGTGCAGGAAAAGACAGACTACCACACCTTTAGATTTCGTGATAACAACTGTGGATGCATCGCGGATTTAAGGGCTGGAACGTCATTGGACAAGAATGCCGACGGCGTGAAATACTTACGTTGTAATTTTGCCTACGTCGAGCCCTTATCTAATGCCTCACAATCTTTAGCGACGCGAATATTCAGCAATTAGGATCGGATGCGAAACAGCTGAGTTGGGTAGGTTATCGTTGTACTGACGATGTCAGCAGACCATAGTCCAGTAAGCAAAGATAATTTTATGCAACCAGCTATCCCGCATGCTCCGTAAAGATTGAGCCGACATAAGAGAAGGCCCTTGTGATGAAACAGCAGGGCCGAAATGCGCAAGAAGGTCGCTCGGGCAGTGTACGATCACTCGCGATGGCACCTTGGATCTTGCCAATACAACATGGCTCGGAAGAGATAATGAAATGCAGAAAGGAGTGTGCGGTCCAAGTTTTGAAACGAATCCAGTGGAGAACCATCATTAAAACCACAACGCATCTTTCAGCAGTGTCACAGCCAAGGAAGGGTGAGAAGAGAATTGGACGGCAATTTTGATGCCGCTGGACAGTGTTGATGAATCATCCCAAATAAAAGCATGTGTCCGACAGATTTTTCGAAGTGGTAGACGGCCCGGACTTTGGAACTACCGCAGCTGGGCCCAATGCAGTGACGACAAGCAAATCCGTGATGAAAAAAGTTTCAATAATGGTTATGAAGTAAAGTATGAGTTGAACGTACTAGATGTGGCTATGGCTGGGGTGACAGACAGTTTCCACGCTTCGACGGCACAACCTCTGAGCGACATGTCGCGGGAGCCTCTTACCCAGCTGTTCACTATCGTCCCTCGGGAAGTAATGATCTCGGGTAACTAGAGAAAGGCATTCGTTGCACACATCCATAAACGAGGGAAGAAGCACGAGGACGGAAACTACCAACCAGTGGGTTCGACGATAGTTATCCGGAAACTGCTTGAAAAAATCACTAAGGACAGTATTGTGAGACACCTCGCTGAAAATAGGTTTATCATCGAGCTCCACAACAGGTACCCTCGACGCACGTCTTGTCTCACCAGCATTGTCTGGCAACTTGATGACATGGACTTCAGGAAAGCATCCGACCAAGTGAGTCCCCGGCTGCTAATTCGCAAACAAGAGACTTTTGGACTTGCCTCAAAACAGGCAAGAAAAGTGAATATATTTCAAAAAACCTTCGCTTCAAGGAAGATGAAAGTCCTATTGGCACTCTGTAAGGCGTACGTGAGGCCATATCTGCAATACAATATGCGGGCTGGTATCCCAATTTGGCGAAAGTCACTAAGGTAACTGCGAAAGTTTGAGGATTTCACGAGACAAAGAGGGGGAATGCGGAGTGAGTTACATGGAAATAGACTAAGAAGATTCAATCTACTTTCTCCGGCGGGAGGGGGTTACAGAAAACCCCATAGAAACCTTCAGGATTCCCAAACGGATGGGCGGAATCGAGGCAAAATCGTTCTCCAAGTCGAATACAACTTCCGTCCTCCGGGTCATAAACTCAAGTTGGAAAATGCGAAAGTTGCTCCTTCAACTATAACTAACTCCTTCGTATGTCGGGGTGCAACAACACATAAGTGTGCGACGGAAGTGCAAGAAAGAGTGTGGTGACTACTGAATATTTATTTTCCACGAACTACTGTGAGTGATTCGTTTCTTCAAACAGCCGTTAAACTTTCCTTCCCGTCGGTTTGTCAGTCGGATTTCACCTTTAGTCTCGTTACGAATATTGAATCCATCGCCAGCGATTCAGGTTCACAACGAGTTACGAACAACCCGTTGATCCAATAACTGCCTTTCCCAATGTTCATCGACAGAGAAGATAATCTAGTTTCGAAACGGTTGACGAAAGGACGCTCGTAAGAACTGGATTTACTACGATGCTGATCGACTCAATGTACATGAGGAATAAACTTCACCTCGAATATGAAACATCCCCAGAAATTGAACAATAAATTTGCCCGCACAACAAATTCGACGGCTAGACAATGCTCAGTAATGAGGACGATAAAACGGGAATTGAGCTCATTCGAACAAATGATCATTGGTTCGGTCTGTGCAAGACGACTGTTCGCGGACTGATGAGTGACAAGAGTTATAAGTTACTCGAAGGAAAAATAGAGAGGGAAGATGTTCAATTTTGGCGTTATGAATTTTACGGGGCTCAGACTGATCAACAACAAGGAAATGGCAACAGTAGTCGGAGTGGGAATAAGGTTGTTTAACGCAGTTCACTTAAGAAAGTTGTAAAAGCGTAGGGCCACTTTTCAACAATGATCGAACAAGGCACAGCTTTCTCAAAATTAGGGCGGCATACTAAACATATTCAATAGTGACCAAATGTGTTGAGTTATTCTGCTTCTTTGCTGCATTCTCGCCTCATTTTCCGTTGTCTCCTCCACAGCGGGTTTTTCACACCGTTGGAAGTTTCCATGTTAGTGTCAGCAATAAAAGACATTACGTTTGCGGCTCACTAATAGGATTCGCTCAACGTCTGATGAATACGGATGTCTGTTGTGTCAATCTTACAAATATGACGTCCTCTATAACCACATCACGTGCATAATGTGAGGTCAATGGCGCAGTGGTAAACACGGTTGCCTCATGAAAGCAATGGCCGGAGTTCTAGTCCCGGCAGTGGCAAGGATATGCACTACTGACGAGCTCTAATGAGAGCGAAACTCGAGTCTAGTGCTTCTGCTGTTCGAAACGGGCCGACTGGAAAGTCTATGGGAATGCGACAGTTCCGATCAATTGTGCGTGCTGTTCAACTTGAAATCAAACAAATCCCCTACTACTCATCAATAATCAAAATACCGCTCTACAAGTCAATGATTTCTGTGATTTCAACTTGCAGAGAAGTCCTAGTCGAGGGGTCATCGATTGGAGTTAACAGACAGTAACTGTGTCTCCTCTCGAGGCGATCGGGCAACCGGATCATTACTCACAAGCGAAAGTGCTTGAGCGTTCACATATGATAATTCGGTCGTGCCTAATGTGAGGTCAATGGCGCAGTGGTAAACACGGTTGCCTCATGAAAAAACAATCAACAATGCCATCGCAGTTCTAGTCCCGAGGCAAGTGGCCAAGCATATGCACTGACTGAGACGACTCTAATGAAGAAAAGAGCGAAACTCGAGTCACTAAGTGCTTCTGCTGATTCGAAAACGGGCCGACGGAAAGTCTATGGGAATGCGACAAGATTTTGCCGATCAATTGTGCGTGCTGTTCAACTTGAAATCAAACAAATCCCCTACTACTCATCAATAATCAAAATACCGCTCTACAAGTCAATGATTTCTGTGATTTCAACTTGCAGAGAAGTCCTAGTCGAGGGGTCATCGATTGGAGTTAACAGCACAGTTAACTGTGGTCTCCTGCTCGAGGCGATCGGGCAACCTGATCATTACTCACAAGCGAAAGTGGTTGAGCGTTCACATATGATAATTCGGTCGTGCCTAATGTGAGGTCAATGGCGCAGTGGTAAACACGGTTGCCTCATGAATAGAACAATGCCCATCGAGTGTCTAGCTCCCGGCACAGTATTGGCAAGCATATGCACTACTGACGAGCTCTAATGGAGAGCGAAACTCGAGTCTAGTGCTTCTGCTGTTCGAAACGGGCCGACTGGAAAGTCTATGGGAATGCGACAGTTCCGATCAATTGTGCGTGCTGTTCAACTTGAAATCAAACAAATCCCCTACTACTACTCATCAATAATCAAAAATACCTCATGACAGTCGACAAGTCAATGATTTCTGTGATTTCAACTTGCAGAGAAGTCCTAGTCGAGGGGTCATCGATTGGAGTTAACAGACAGTAACTGTGTCTCCTCTCGAGGCGATCGGGCAACCGGATCATTACTCACAAGCGAAAGTGCTTGAGCGTTCACATATGATAATTCGGTCGTGCCTAATGTGAGGTCAATGCGCGAGTGGTAAACGAGCACGACGTGCCTCATGAAAACAATGCCCGCAGTTCTAGTCCCGGCAGTGGCAAGCATATGCACTACTGACGAGCTCTAATGAGAGCGAAACTCGAGTCTAGTGCTTCTTTTCGAAACGGGCCGACTGGAAAGTCTATGGGAATGCGACAGTTCCGATCAATTGTGCGTGCTGTTCAACTTGAAATCAAACAAATCCCCTACTACTCATCAATAATCAAAATACCGCTCTACAAGTCAATGATTTCTGTGATTTCAACTTGCAGAGAAGTCCTAGTCGAGGGGTCATCGATTGGAGTTAACAGACAGTAACTGTGTCTCCTCTCGAGGCGATCGGGCAACCGGATCATTACTCACAAGCGAAAGTGCTTGAGCGTTCACATATGATAATTCGGTCGTGCCTAATGTGAGGTCAATGGCGCAGTGGTAAACACGGTTGCCTCATGAAAACAATGCCCGCAGTTCTAGTCCCGGCAGTGGCAAGCATATGCACTACTGACGAGCTCTAATGAGAAGCGAAACTCCGAAGTCTAATGCTTCTGCTGTCGAAACGGGCTCGACTGGTAAATCTATGGAAGTGCGACGTTGCCGAATCAATTGAGCGATGCTTGTTCAATTCTTGAAATGCATAACAGAATCCCCTACTAGCTCATATCAATTAATGAACAAAATATCCGCGCTTAACAAGTCAATGATTTCTGTGATTTCAACTTGCAGAGAAGTCCTAGTCGAGGGGTCATCGATTGGAGTTAACAGACAGTAACTGTGTCTCCTCTCGAGGCCTGCGATCGGGCAAAACGGATCAATATCTGCACAAGCGAAAGTGCTTGAGCGTTCACATATGATAATTCGGTCGTGCCTAATGTGAGGTCAATGGCGCAGTGGTAAACACGGTTGCCTCATGAAAACAATGCCCGCAGTTCTAGTCCCGGCAGTGGCAAGCATATGCACTACTGACGAAAAGCCTAATGAGAGACGAAATCTCGAAGTCTAGTGCTTCTGCTGTTCGAACGGGCCCCGAACTTGGAAAGTCTACCCGCTCTTGGTTTTATAAGTAAACGATGACTGACTGAATCAAACGCTCCTCTGTGATTCAGATAACAATTCAACTCAGTTGTTTCAGTGCGATTGTCGCGATTTTCTATGGGGGTACAACCAGTTTGTCTGGCAGAATTATTGACCGCACGACCCTGTGCTGCTGCGCGGCTATACTGCCTGTTCGATAATATGATGCTACATCTTGTTTTTGATAATACATTCGATGACTTCCAACACTGCCGACATGAGGCTTACGGGCCGGTAGTTGAAGCATCCTCTCTTGTACCCTTTATGTGGATTGCGGAAACCTCCGCCAACTTTCAATCTTCCCGTAAACTTGCTTGGTTGGTGACAGAAGTAACCGCTCTGACAAGCGAATATTCCAAGACCCCCGCCAGTAGTTCCAGGATACCGGGAGGAATAACATTTTTCAGCCCAACCCTAGTTCAGTCGGAAAGGCTCTGCATGTTGGGAGGGGTAGCTCCGGTAGATTCCCAAAACCCAGTTCTCATTTTCATTGTAGGTGAAATATGGGCATCGCTCTTGCACCCTTCACCAAATAACCGGGGAAGTTTCTCCCTCTTTCCCAGCATCCCCGTCAAATTTTTCACTTGGTCATCATTTTCTCAACCCACTGCAATTGTGGAGATGTCCTGGCTTTCACGCAGTTCTCGTAAGCCTTGGGGTCCTCTGGGCCAGCTCAACCATGTCCCTTCCGGATCTTCAGCCAACATTTTATCTGTATCCGGCTATCTGTATGTTTCGCAAGTTTACACTGCGAAAAGATGTGGCACCCTCTGGTGAGTTTTACCGGTTTTTGGGTGGAAGACACTGCATATCAATTCATTTTGGTATGGGCATGCGTTTGCTAAATTTTGCCAGATCATGCAACGACTTCGCTGTCTACAGTCACATTCAGTAAGTTCACCTGTAGATGACGTCCCTCTTTAGTTTGCGGAACGAAGTGCAGGTTCACGGGAAGATTAAACGATAAAACCGGGAGAGCGCTAGCTGGTTTGCGGATTAGTAATGCCCTCACTAGAAACTAACGGGGTAGCGGGATACAGTTGAAGTCTGTGAGCCCAAACTTTGGTCTCTGAAGATTAATTGGCTGTGGGATATTGAGTTGCTATAGGTGTTGCCAATTTCATGCCTAATTTAACCTGTGATGTCAATCATCTGATTATCCTACCCAGTCGTGAGTTAACGGTCAACTTCCGGTCCATATCTGCACATGGCCCGTGCCAAGGGTCACATCGCATAGTTCTCATGTTGCGACTCCTACATGTATATAGCGTGCCTCGGTATGTCAGGAGATGTGCAAACTGCTGGTTGCAGGTCACTTGAATTACATTCATAGAATATATGACTGTGTTTGTTCGGCTTGGCAAATTGCGGTGAGAATGAATGCTACTGCTACCTCTGTTACGGAGTGAACCAGGCCCTCGCGGCTTATTGTAGCCCTTGACAACGCGGAGGAAGTCATAAGTACGCACCGTCAGGTTTCCGAATCTACCGCTGACCATCTAGTGCTGACGCCGGCCAACAGTGACAGCTGTCTAATTTAAACAGTCGAAAATTACGTAAAGCCGTTGGTTCTCACGTCAAGCAGCCTATAAACTCTAGAAGCGTTTGCTCCAAACAAGCTGTTTCCTGTTGTTGGAAAAGATAATGTAACTATTCAGGATATCTCAAACATAAGAGGGGCTAACTAAAGTCCTTTGTACGAGATAATGAGATCTGGTGGGACTAGTATGTAAAAACAAAAGTTGAATCCTTTCGCTTGTCTTCCATTAGGCACTTACTGAAAATAGTTGATTTCGTGTACGATATTGCACACAACCGTTGAGCAACGCGCAGCGATATATCAACGATCCCAAATATTCGAACCAAGAGTGGATCACGGAAGCACGGTACTACTGAATAGATTGTGAAAGTGAATAACCCGACAACCTCAACTGTGTCAGTCGACAGGTTGTTTCCGGGACATGAATTACAACTGGTGCCGAACAGGCTGAAGGCGAACTATAGTCACACGTGGTATTCATGTCCAACAGAGCCCTTCCGAGTGGCGACGAGCTCAGAAACAACAGGAGCTAGCCGAGCTCCAGAATTGTTAGGCATGCATCACTCAAACAAATTACAGTAAAGGTGACGCCTGTGTTTCAAAATTGGCCAGTTATTATTGTCCTGCAAACGTATATTCCCTTTATATAATTTAATCGCTCAAGTTAGCACACCATCTGCTCTATGTCGTTATTGCTGATTGCTTCCAAAGGTTTTGAACATAATTTGTTTACAAAAGGGAGTATGATACCGTAATGCTCGCGAAGTCAACTAACCCTCAAAACTTCTCAGTCGCCAAGCGATCATCCTCACGCAAATGAAGCAGCAAAATCGTCGGACACCACGGCCAGCAACTGTTGCATTCCCGCTATTTATAAGGAGCCCAGATTGATTCCTAAAACGATATCCTCAACAACAAATATTAGCACGTAACAGGAAGGAACAACACCAAGTTATGTTCAGTTCCTATTACCGATGTATTCGCAGATCAGGTTAGAAAAATAACTGACTTAGAGGCTGAAATGGCGAAACTGCACGGTAAGTGCGAGTAATTTTCCAAGATTTTGCGCCAGCTAGATCCCATAATTAGACTCCTAAATGCCTCAAATGCCATTCATCCTGAGATCACCTCTACTCATACAGATCTCTTGGTCGTTGGAACGTTAGCTGACACAATAGCTACGGAACTGCATCGAATGATATGCTTTGCAGGTGAAGTAGTGGTGTCTGACGTACCTTGACAGAATACCTTTGCTGTTTGTGAAAACACTTTTGATGAAACTAGCAGGATGGGAGAGCAGAAGACTTTCCAAGAAGGTACAACAAAACTGCTGCCTACTGTTACTGCAGTTCACAAATGAGCTTGTAACGAACGAATTCGTCAACGGAGAAAACCAACTCGGGCGCGCCAGAAATTTTAAGTTCATGCAAGTGTTTGATGACAAGGCAACACTCCAAGGGGAAATATTGCGGATCAATATTTCCCAAGTGAATGAGAACTCAAGTTACAAAATCAGCAACGTCACTGATCATGACTGCTCCATGGATTCCCTAGGTCAGCAAGTTGCAACTGTCAACGCCGTTACGTTTTCCGTCCAGATGGACACTGAAAAACGAGCCACCTCGAGGTGTGTTGACGCCATGCGTAGTCAAGTTTCTTCACCGAAACCCATGGTAAGTATCAAAACTACCCCCATCCCCTGTTCATCGACAACCCCCTCCGTTAGCGGAGTTGCTGACTGGAATGAGTCCTGAACCGAGGGCGCCAAAAGTGCTCGAGAGTGTTGTTGTGGGCATCCCAAATTTCTATGACAACGTCAGAGCTAAACAGGCAAATCCTTCTTCTTATCATCGTGGGCATTTCCCTTCATCATCTAGAGTGACTGTAAATACCAACCGCAGATCCAAAACTCCTGAACGTGGCTCCAAGTCAGCAATAAGACCTGGGCGGTGCTTACTAGAGAATAATGTTCTAGATTCGTAGCATAAGGGTGAGTCGACAGTGTTTCATGAGCGCTACAAATCTGGTTCTAAAATGTACACTCTAAGGACCAATGCCTAGTAGATGGAAATGGACGATTCGTCCACTACTGCATTTGAGCTAACCAACGCTTATAACAGGTTTCACGCCTTTCATACATTACGCAATAGTCCCGCATCAACCTACCCCCTTACCCAAAATATGGAAGTTACTATAAAACAAATTCCCAATATGTATACCCCGGCTAGAAAATACAAACACTCACAAATGCACTTCTTTTTTTATAAACCCTTCGGTATTTCGTGCATCACCACCTGGCCCTTTCCCCATGTCCCAATCAATCATCCTACAACACACACTTTTGCAAGACTTTTTGTTGTAGAGTTAAATCTTTGGCATATCCACTCGAACATGAGCGGAATACTGACCATGCCCCTCTGTACAGTGTTTCGCAACACACTGGCCCATCTATACACACAGTTCTTAGTAGTTTAATGTTCTTCCTGACAGAAAAAATTCCATTTATTTACCACTCATAACCACGATCACTGATAGGTCAGGTGCACGTGTTTAGATCTCTTGTCTTTTTATGTAATCCTAACATTATTCCCGTCACTGAGGAGTGTTGTTCCCCGTGTTATCCACACATGCAGATAAGCACCATAGGATATCATGTGTTTTGTAGAAATCGTTCCCACAGGACGAGGCGGTGGGTGCCCTACTTACCTAAAAGAGCAGCTTTTTGCAGTAACATTAGACCAGTCTAGTTTTAATAAACTTAAATACTCGTTGTGGTTAATGTCTCTGCTAGTTCTCGCGAACTACTTACGAGATGCATCGGCCGGCCACCTAATGCCATTAGCAATTATTTGACTGACCTTGTAGATGTAATGAATCATGTATCAACCATGCCATGTGAACACAAACCAATGGCTGATGAGTTTAGCCTGCCTAATACCTCTTTGACATCATTCTCAGCTCCAGCATAGCAGGCTGAATTTCTATCCTGCATTCGACTAAATCTGTGGAACTGACACGTCCTAGCGCCCATCAGACAGGGGCATATTTTGAATCTCATATTCGCTCCAGGTACCTCGTCTCTAGAGCCATCCATTCTGGAACAATGTTCAGGAAATTACCACGATATCGTCGAATGTCGGCTTGATTTCAATACGGTTACCAAGTCGAGAGTTGTGTTTTACCGAGCGGACTGGAATGAAACCAATGCAACTGATGAGAGGGAGTTCTTTGGGGACTCTTGCTATAAGGGCTTGAATGTTAGTCGTAGACCTTGATTTTTTCAGTTGTCTTAGTTAGGAAAAATATTTTTCCGAAAAAACCGCTGAATGAGCTTGGTATCTGGTGCAGAAATTGAAATCATCGAAATCTGCGTCATGAACTCATATGTTTGTTTTAACTGACCGTTAATTGAAAACGACCTTAGGGTATATCGGTTTCGAAATTCGGTATGGCTGCTGTTGTTGTGGTTGGTTTCGTGTGAGAATGTTAACACAAGGATGTTCAAGTAATTTTTACATTTATTTTTCATTTTTTCATTCATTTATGATTTTCTTTAATTTTTATTTGCAGGAAATGGATTATGTTGCGACTTTCAAGGCGATGTTTGAGAACCGTGAATTTCGCACTTTCTCACAGTTCCAGGAGTGCCTTCAGAGGTACATGGAGGAGGTGGGCGTTATTTACGTTCGTGGGACGAGCCGTAGGTCGAAAACGGTTCTGAAGTACGATAAGGTAAGGTTGCATGGTTCCCTGAAAACCGTGCAGATTTATTATCGTTGTACGAAGTATAAAAGGCGTAGGAGTGTATGCAGGGGTGTGCGACGTGTCTAGTGGGTTAACTGTTGTTAGTTTTAGCAAATCAGTTGCAGGTCACGATTTCATGTGATGGGACGAAGTGCTTGTCTGGTTGCGTGCTCTTTCGAGCTAGAGCACAACCACCCCCTCAATCGTCTGCCATACGAATCCTTTCTTTTACCAATTTTCAACCTTCTTAGTAACGTTTTCTTCTAGGATATTCCACGTCACTGTTGAGGTGAGCGGCAGCCCGAGCCACAGTACCTTTTGGTCAGGCTCATGGCTGCTATGATGATGATGATTGTTGGCACTTCCCCAGTGATTATGAAAACCAAGTCCCGCACACGCCCACAACGGATGTCGACTTAGACGGGCCCGCTGACAATGTACTGGTTACACACAAGCCGAAGAAAGCGCGAATCAACATAACCTGGAGCGATTATCCTGTTGATATAATTGAAGAAAGTGAGTTCATTCACATATGCGTACACAGTTTTCTTGCAGATATCAGATGTGATGACGAGATGATTACGACTGTATGTGATACAGGGCATCAGTCATCCGGAAGGACACGCAGAACGCGTGAAAACCAATGGCTACATCATGTGCTGAATGAAGATGGAGTTAGTATGTACCACTTTCCACAGACTTCAAATACATAATTCACGTCGATATCCCCATGTGTTCGTTCTCAGTGACTTCAGACGTTCACCTGCGTTTCAGCATATAGCACTGTTTGGCATAACTAGTAAGGTAGGACAAATGGATGGAGCAGTTATAAGTGTTTAAGCATGGAGTACTGCTTGACTTCACTCGTGAAGTAGGACAAACGGATGGAGCATTTACAAGCGTCTAGACGTGTGGTACTGGTTTGCTTCACTTGTAAGGTAGGACAAATGGATGTAGCAGTTATAAGTGTATAAGCATGGAGTACTGGTTTGCTTAACTCGCAAGGTAGGACAAATGGATGGAGCATTTACAAGTGTCTAAGCGTGGACTACTGCTTGACTTAACTCGTGAAGTAGGTCAAATGGATGGAGCAGTTATGTATTTAAGCATGGAGTACTGTTTGCCTTCACTCGTAGCTTGAGAATGTTGCATGAAACTGTGGTTACCTTTCAAGCGAGAAGTGCTTCATGTTGTTGCTCGTTCAGCATATCACCTCCGGCATTCCAGCGTACGTCATGATTCCATGGAAAATTTGCAATAGTGGTAGCAACCGACGGTTATGCATGCCGAATATAACTAAGAAAATACCACCGACTTGCCCAGTTTTTGCGCATAATTCTACGTTGCAATATGTCTTATGACGTATCTTACGTTCGCAGCTTTATAAAAAGCGTAGTCCTCATGATCCAACAACGGTTCAATCGTCGGAAGTATAATCACGTTTTCCTGCCTAATTACATTCAGATTTAAATAAAAGCACGTGTTTCCACGTCTATGACATCGATTTTCATCCTGAGGTTCTCAAACATCGCCTTGAAAGTCGCAATATAATCCATTTCCTGCGAAATAAAAATTAAAGAAAATCATAAATACATGAAAAAATGAAAAATAAATGTAAAAATTACTTGAACATCCTTGTGTTG
>LOND01002486.1:45338-60854 GCA_014220965.1 Paragonimus kellicotti
GTTATATTCCACTAATACTTTTTCCCAAATAACGTAAAATGCAAATTTTGTTATTATTCGAATAATCTCCTGTGTCATCAAACTGCCGCACACTGCTTTCTTAGCTGCGTGTAATCAGTAGACCGAAAATATCTCTGTAATCTGTGCGGTAAAAACCTTTTCGAAGTTGCCGAAGTTGTTAAAATGGTGATACGTGTTGCAGTTTTTGAAATCGAAAATTCCGTTGCCTGCACATTCCTTTGTTTAATCTTCCGAAGACGTAAGCAAGGAGTGTGCGGTAGTTTAATGACATAGGGATTAATGGATAAATAACAAAAATGTGCATTTCCCGTTATTTGGAAAAATTAATGGCGGAATATAATGAAAAGCGATGTCATAGACGTGGCGACACATGCTTTTATTTAAATCTGGATGTAATTAGTCAGGAAAAGGTGATAATACTTCCGACGATTGAACTATTGTTGGATCATGAGGATTACGCCTTTTCTAAAGCTGGGAACGTAAGATACGTCATAAAACATATTTTAACGTAGAATTATACGCAAGAACTGGACAAGTCAGTGATATTTTCTTAGTTATATTCTGCTTGCATAGCCCTCGGTTTCTACTACTGTTGCACATTTTCCATGGAATCATGAGGTACTCTGTAATGCCGACGAGGTCACCTGCTGGACGAGTGAAAGCAAACAGCACTCCACGCTTACATACATAACTGCTCCATCCATTTGTCCTACTTCACGAGTTAGTCAAGCAGTAGTCCATGCTTAGACACTTATAACTGCTCCATCCGTTTGCCATACCTTACGAGTTACGTCGTGCAGTAGTCCATGCTTGGTCATTTATAACTTCACCATAAATTTGTGCTGCATTCCGAATTGAGTCAAGCAGTAGTGCAGCAGTAGACGCTTAAAACTGCTCCAACTATTTGTCCTACCTCACTAATTATGCCAAGCAGTGCTATATGCTGAAACGCAGGTGAACGTCTGAAGTCACTGAGAACGAACACATGGGGATATCGACGTGAATTATGTATTTGAAGTCTGTGGAAAGTGGTACATACTAACTCCACCTTCATTCAGCACACGATGTAGCCATTGGTTTTCGCGCGTTCTGCGTGTCCTTCCGGATGACTGATGCCCTGTGTCACATGCGATCGTAGTCATCTTGTTCATCACATGATATCTGCAAGAAAACTGTGTACGCATATGTGAATGAACTCACTTTCTTCAATTATATCAACAGGATATCTCTTATGTTGATTCGCGCTCTTCTTCGGCTTGTGTGTAACCAGTACATTGTCAGCGGGCCCGTCTAAGTCGACATCCGTTGTGGGTGATGTGCGGGACTTGGTTTTCATAATCACTGGGGAAGTGCGAACAATGGCTGAAGTGGAGGGAACTGACAAAATTAAGAATTCGAAACGTGCACCTACCAGGTGACTGAGGTCGAAGCTGATTGCCACAGAATGGACACTCACTTATGTCCGCCATTTGAATGCATTCAGGGTGAAAAATCAGCTGATCGGCATCACAGCGATAGCTGTCCATCTGTACCGGATCACCGCAGTGTCCACATGGCAATCCTGTTTCCGGATTCTTCACCCATCTGGGTTGCATACTGCTTGTAGACTGGCTAGCATACTCCTCACTACGAACGTACCCGTACATCACGGGTCGGCCGTGTCCCATACCATCTGTTACGAGGAACTGATATAACTTCCAGCTTCGAACTGATTTGTTAAAACTAACAGTTAACCCACTAGACAAGTCGCACTCCTCTGCATACACTCCTACGCTTTTTGTACTTCGTACAACGATAATAAATCTGCAGGGTTTTCAGGGAACCATGCAACCTCACCTTATCGTACTTCAGAATCGTTTTCGACCTACGGCTCATCCCACGAACGTGAAATAACGCCCACCTCTCCATGTACCTCTGAGGGCACTCCTGGAACTGTGAGAAGGTGCGAAATTCACGGTTTCAGCGATTTGTTCACGGGTTCGAGGTTGGGGACCCAATTCACCCGGATCCAGTCAGTTTGTCCGTTTCGATGTCAGCGGTTTTCTGTTGACCTGAAAGGCAGTCATTGAAAACAGGGTGTAGCACCGCTCTTGGGGGTTTCAGAGAATACCGAGAACACAGTGAAGTACTAATCTGATAGAAAAGAACAAAATACTAATCTAACAACTTAAGTAAGTGAGAGTCTAATAACACTTTGAAACGGTCCCTAGAAGAGCAGCTAACAACCTCTAATGGAAGGTCGTTCCAGTGGTTGATAACCCTGTAAGAGAAGAACTGTTGCCTAAGGAAGGTTCAGGGTCGAAGCTTATGGAGCTTCTCATCGTGACTCCTTCAACTGTTATCGACTACTGGGGTAAAGAATCGCTGCACTAGTCCTGTGCTAAAAAAAAAAGTGTGTAAGGATTAAGTCACCTCGGAGTCTTCGAAACTCAAGTGGGTAAAGATCAAGAATTTCAAGACGAGACTCGTAGGAGAAATGCCGCAAGCCAGTGACCATTTTAGTGGCTACTCGCTGGACACGTTCGATGGTATGTCCTTTTTCAAGCCGGTGTATACGACTTGATTAGCATACTCAAGCAGTGGTCGTATGTAGACCCCGTAGAGCGACTGAAAGGCATGCCTGTCTATGCGGGGAAAGGTTCTTTTTATCATCCCAAGAGTCCTAAATCCCTTTTTTGCGGCCATCTGATGGTGATAAGAAAAAGATAAACCGGTCGACAGCCAAATCCCTAGGTCTTTTTGAGGTCTACTTTCGCGATATCTATTACACTTTGTGCACCATGTATCACGAATAGGTTCCCGGAGTCTCCTCCGAGCGACATATGCGCACACTTGCTGTCGTTTAGAGGGAGACTCCAGTCATCTGACCAGCACTTAATACGGTCAAGGTCAATCTGTAATGCACTGGGATCACAAGCATTCCAGATTTTTAAATCATCAGCATAAAGGAGGGCGTTGCTAGAAATAAGATCAGGAAGATCGTTGATATATATTAAAAACAATAACGGACCGAGTACGGATCCTTGAGGAACTCCAGCGGAGATCGGAGAAGAAAGGTCCGATCCGGTTTTTACTCTGAAAGTCCTGTTGCCAAGAAAGGATGCAATCCAGCGGAGAACCTCCCCTTGGATGCCATAAGCCTCTAGTTTATGTACAAGAGAACCGTGTGGGACACGGTCAAAGGCTTCGGCAAAGTCGAAGAAGATAGCATCCGAGATATGGCCATGTCTTTGGCGTCTGTCAGGCTATCCATGAAGATTAGCATATTCGTTATGCATGACCGGTCGGGAAGAAAGCCATGCTGGGTAGAGGAGAAAAGGTTATTGGAGAAGAAATGCCTAAGGATGGCGCGTTTTAAAAGACGTTCCATTACCTTGCACGGGATGCTGGTAAGGCTGATCGGCCGGTAACTAGCAGGGGAGTGACGATCGCTGCTGCCTGACAATGGCCTCCTTCCACGCCTCCGGAAGAGTGCTGGTCGAAAGTGTCTGTTTAAACAGACCATGGAGGGGCACCGCAATAAACAGCTAAGGTTCGCCTCTTTGGCGATCCGAGATTGAATCCCGTCTGGTCGCATTGCACTATAAGGATTGATCTTGAACAAGAGATCCTGAAGGTCGAGAACATATAATTCAGCTGTTAGGAGTGGGCATTGGAAATTTCTCCACGGGAGAATCGGATGCCAGTTTGGCGGGACCACATTGTAAACTGCTGAATAATATTCTCTGAACGTCTCAGCAACCACCTGGGGGTTGGAGGAGGTTTCCCCGTCGGGAAGCCGCAGAGAAAGCGCCGAGGGCTTAGTTTTTCTCTGGCGAGAGAGAGAAAATTCTTATTCTCTCGGGCTACTAGTAGGATCTTTGAGGTTCTCAAACATCGCCTTGAAAGTCGCAATATAATCCATTTCCTGCAAAAAAATTAAAGAAAATCATAAATACATGAAAAAATGAAAAATAAATGTAAAAATTACTTGAACATCCTTGTGTTAACATTCTCACACGAAACCAACCAAAACAACAGCAGCCATACCGAATTTCGAAACCGATATACCCTAAGGTCGTTTTCAATTAACGGTCAGTTAAAACAAGCACATATGAGGTCATGACGCAGATTTTGATGATTTCAATTTCTGCACCAGATACCAAGCTCATTCAGCGGTTTTTGTGGGAAAATATTTTTCCCAACTACGACAACTGAAAAAATCAAGGTCTACGACTAGCATTCAAGCTTGCTTACGTCTCCGGAAGATTAAAACAAAAACGAATATATCCAGTTACAGATTACCACGACTCAGGAGCTGTAACAGACAACAAAATCATGACAACTTTGCAACTGAAAAAGTTTTTATCACAAAGTTCACAGAGATATTTTGGTCTACCGTTCACAGGCAGCCTACAAAGTCATTATTGTCAAATACAGCACTGTTATTGATAACCCTGTTGAAGTGCATGGAACCTTCAACTCACTTTTTGCTGCTTCGTTCAGCGTGAAAAACACCGGATTATCTTTTATTACTCCGTCAACAACAAGCACAGATCTCAATAATATTTTGATTGACATTAGAAATATCCACTCACAATTAGTTACCATCAAACCTAATCGTTGCCATCGTGGGCCTGGTGATGTCTCACCAGTAGCTATCAAGCAAGAGGTTGGGGATATACCCATTCTTTTGCTAAATTTGTTCACGCTATTAGTTTGTCCAGCACCTTCCCTCTCCAGTAGGAAATTTAAATCATCCCGTCTCGACATTGAGGTCGCCCAAGGCAGCACATCGATAACTATTTGTGTTAACATTCTCACACGAAACCAACCAAAACAACAGCAGCCATACCGAATTTCGAAACCGATATACCCCTAAGGTCGTTTTCAATTAACGGTCAGTTAAAACAAGCACACATGAGGTCATGACGCAGATTTCGATGATTTCAATTTCTGCACCAGATACCAAGCTCATTCAGCGGTTTTTGTCGGAAAAATATTTTTCCCAACTACGACAACTGAAAAAATCAAGGTCTACGACTAGCATTCAAGCCTTGCTTACGTCTTCGGAAGATTAAAACAAAAGATTTTCCAGTAACAGATTTCCACGATTTCAGGAACTGCAACACGCAACAAAATTATAACAACTTCGGCAACTTGAAAAAGATTTTTACCACAAAGATTACAGAGATATTTTTGGTCTACCGATTACACGCAGCCTACAAAGGTCATTATTGTCAAATACAGCACTGTTATTGATAACCCTGTTGAAGTGCATGGAACCTTCAACTCACTTTTTGCTGCTTCGTTCAGCGTGAAAAACACCGGATTATCTTTTATTACTCCGTCAACAACAAGCACAGATCTCAATAATATTTTGATTGACATTAGAAATATCCACTCACAATTAGTTACCATCAAACTCTCAGTCTATCGCGGGCCTGGTGGTGTCTCACCAGTAGCTATCAAGCAAGAGGTTGGGGATATACCCATTCTTTTGCTAAATTTGTTCACGCTATTAGTTTGTCCAGCACCTTCCCTCTCCAGTAGGAAATTTAAATCATCCCGTCTCGACATTGAGGTCGCCCAAGGCAGGACGTTAGTAACTATCGTCCCATCAACCACACATCAATCTGTTCAAGAATGTTTGAAAGGATAATAAAAGTGCCCATTGTCGAGTTCCTAAGGTCAGAAAACCTTATAAACCTTTCGCAGCACGGTTTCCTTAGTAAGCGATCTTGCATGACATGTCAGTTGGAATTCTTAAACCATATATATATATCCGTCGATGCAAGAAGTGCGTTACCTATCGAACCGTCAAACATGCAAAAGGCTTTTGGCCGTGTGTCCCGTAAGCGCCTATTGGGCAAAATAGCATCTTTTGGAATTGAAGACTCCTTGTATAGCTGGCTGAGGTCATATCCTTGAGGCCGAACCCAAACAGTCAGGATGAGAGAGCACTGCTCAACACCAAAACCAGTGACTAGTGGGGTGATTCAAGGGAGTGTTCTGGGACCATTGCTTTTCCTCATGTATGTAAATGATGCATGCGATGTTATTAAACATGGCAAACCCTTTCTGTTTGCTAACGGTGTTGAAATGATTTATATATTTAGTCAGCCCAACAGCATCGCTACTGTCTACAAAATATACGACAGGACCTAGCATCATTGGAGTCGTGGTGCAAAACATGGCTCATGACGTTCTCAGCGAACAAATCGAACATTATCACTTATGGTTGTCAAATGCCCAGTGGTTTATTTCTCACTAAACGGTCACAATATTGAAACCGCCATCGCAGTTCGAAATTTGTGAATACGGTATTAAAACTCTTTCAATTTCTCCGAACAAGTACGCTTTCAGGTAGCAAAAACTAAAAGGACAATAGGCTGTATCAAAAGGACATTCGGCCTACCGGATGCGAAGCTGGTTCTCCACAAAATGTGTGCTCGACCTCCAATTCGAGTATTGCACCTTCATTTACTGCCACCTACGCAAATCTGATGGGCCTTCGTTAGAAAATATCTAGTGAGCTTTTACCAAAAGCCTGTTAGGATATTATTTCCTCACTTACACATAAAGAACGCTGTCAGAAACTTGGTATTGATCCACTTTGGTTACGAAGACTGAAGTTGAAATCTTACACTTCTGTATAAACTGATACACTCGGACGCCATCACTACAGCGTCTGCCGTTCATTTTCCCGTTTTGACAAAAACGTAGAGGTTCTCCTCACCAACCCTACTAGCTAGGAAAAAGATACGGGCCAGCTTTTCACTGTAAACTACTCCTATATCTGCAATAAAATCCTGAATGAAACCAGAGCCAGTAACAATATTCAGCGTTTCAAATAGGGCTTGGGTGCCTATCTTGAGTCATCAAACACAATGTCTATCCTCCAACTCTGTATATCCTCTGACGATTTTTATTGAGTGCGGCTCGGGAAATATTTAGCCGTCGGCTGCATAGAACGCATATACCATATAGCCATCAGGCTCCTCTCGAAAACAGCTTGCCTGAAGTGGTTTACTGTGTTTTTATCGTCCGCTCACGCCCCATCTAACACTTGATCCACCGCATACTCACGAAACCGTTGGAAAATCAACATCATTCTATTCATGTGCGTTATTTGCACGCATTACCCAGATTGCTGGAAAATGTAAAATTGGAGCTTATTAGTAAGTCCAGCAGCATGACCTTATATCAGTTTATACGCGGACGGCCTATATGAAAACAGACTTATAACCTACGTTTACATTTTCCTACACACAGGTCCACTCTTAATAATCTGTTGAGTCCGGCAAACCTTCGGGTCATAAGTGATGGTAGCTGATATTAACGGTTTAGTGGTTAGTACACAAAAACTCTCCACATAAAACGGCGGAAAACCCACTCCTCCCGTATACCCCCCACAACCGCGTTAAAACGTAGGTTCACATGTTGTGCTGTCTCTCCCTTTCCAAGCCTTCCTTGTTGAGCGCCCAACAACTTTTTTGGTAGTTAGAAAATATGGATTTTGGTTTAAACATCGGCATTATAGAGCAACCTGCCGCCAAATCACCGTGAGTAATTTCGATTTTAACGTGATAATAATAGTAGCTGCTGCCTCGTTAATTATCGCGAGACATTATAACAAATCCCAACCCTATATAGTTTATAGAAAAACACGAAAATTTTAATATCGCGTGAAGTCCGCTAAGAAAATTACATGGTACATTATTCGTCATATTACATGTGATAACCCCACATTTTGCCAATCGACATGTGGGCTTGGCTTCCCTTTCTCACTCCCACAAACATCAGTTATGTGAGAAGAACTACGACGAGTGGAAGCACAAAACCACTCACTGATTGTACGTATCATGAAATTTTCAACATCTGATCGCTTCGAAGCAGTCGATGTAGTCCTATGCCGGAATCTGCCCAGGTATCCACCGAATTTTAGAAATTCTCTTCTTCCCTCACGCAGACCGATTGATTTTAACATTTCCCAATGCTATTTATGTCAAGTATTGGCGACTCCACTTTAAATGCATTTGGACTTAGTTCCCGGCGAGATCCCGAACAGTTTAAGTCACCGGCCCATGGATAACTTTGCAAAGAGCAAACCGATGCAACATTACATATTATTGACCGAATCTGTGGAACAGGTGGAATATTTTCTTCTCTGGTATAAGGACCAAGGTTTTGTAAACTGCCCTCCCTTTTCTCTCGGATTACGCTTCTTGCTGACAGATTCAATGTCCGTCGCATTACGTGATTATTGCTTTGTATCGCCTGTAATCATCTGCAATGATCGCGCTCATCCGAGTGTGGTCCGCTCAGATGCGTTGAGAAATTTACATTATCTAATGATAGTCAGCTGATTGTTCACACAATCACCAAACTGGTAAGGTAGAACAAAACTCCGGGGTCAAGATCCAGTTGAAGGTCAGCAACGGAAGGGGTAGAATTTGCGGTGGCAGGCACTTGGAAGATGGAGTTGAGTCGGAGTTTTACATGATTAAACTTAAGAATTTGATAAAGTCACGTGTGTGAAAGCAACACGAAATGACCTTGTAACTAGCCCGCACGTTTTTTGCGTAACTCTCCAGGCACACCCGGAATTATGAAAACGTGTGAAATTCGCGGCTCGCAATAAGGGCTTTCAAAGGTGCGGTATATTTCACGTCCTTAAAACAAAGTAACATTCAGTTACCGTAATGATGAATGAGCGTATTTAATCACCAATCAATTTTTTTCGTAGAAATATGCGTCTATACACTATTTGACCGTCCACGTATAAACACCATCTAAATCTGGCGGCCGTAATGTAATATTCCGAAGTTGGAGACTCACGTGAGCAATAGTAATTCACTGTGCAAGGGACAGAACGTCCACGTGCTGAAATGGATAGTACGAGAGTTAGTCACAGAACTGGTGAGTTGGAAGCCGTATTCACAACCACCCAATTAAGCACACGAATTCGTAGTAAGCGTTTATTCAGCAACACATGTAAACAGAAGCACGACAACGTGCTGGGAAAGGAGATGTGTACAAGTCAGCAAAACAATCGTCTTACAATTATTCATTGTTCTCTTCCGCTGTTGTTTCCTGCGCTTGGTCCAGGTACGTGGCCGCCGCGAAACCTGGAAGGGGGAGGGAAAAAGCACAAGTTGTTAGGCGCGCAATTTGATTGACGTTGTTGCTGTTACATTAATCAATTCTGAAAACAGCACTCATTGCGGTGGTTGACAACTACCGGTTGATTTGAACAAAGTGATATCAATTAATTGGTCAATTATCTAATTATCTAATTGGTTAATTATTTAATTAAGTAAGTAAGTAAGAGATGGAACAGATTTCGGTGTTTCATGTTTTCTCACAAGGTACCGAGAGGGATAACCGAGTTTGGGCTGGTTCATTTTTTATCAACGGAAACTTAGGAAACCATGGTCTACGACATCCAATGTATCTGCACTGATCTGCCGCCAAATCTTACGCACGCTCCACATCGGGCAGTTTTTCGCCTGCGAAAATTAACCTACGAACAGCAGTCGCCTCACTCAAAGGCATGTTGCCCTACCCCAGCACAAATGTTCTCACAGCTGTGATGGTCAAGCTCGACTACATTGATGGCGACACCCCGTCTGGTGATCAACTGTTTCCAATCAAAATATTAAGTTCGGTGAACACCCCAACACCCGAAATACGGAAACAATCACCATTCTCACTGATCACACATACAATTTCCTTTATGAACGAAAAGTTTACCAAAAGTACCAGGCAAAAGACTGATTTTCTGCATTCCCGGATGGAGAGCGCGCAAAAGTTTAGCCTCCAGTTAACCAACAGCACTCGCTATAGATGGTACTCTCATGCAACTCAACAACTGCAGAAGAGATGTATGGAGGTGTCACCAGGGTTGCAAATTAGTTGGTCCATAAACTGAGAAAATTCTTTCAGACTGTTCACATTCCAGACTTTTCTCACCAGCCTCATATTTGTTTGAAATACCCCACCCACCCCGATTTGCTAGGCTGAACCAATTTTTCATTGGTCGTCTGCGGCGCGAATGGCTAACTTGACCTTGGCCTACTCACGTGAAGTTTACTGTTGACCCTGCTGTTCTCGCTGGGAAACCAGAAATATCGTTGTGCGACCCTATCGTCTTGAATGATTGAGATTTGTCTACTCTGGCTATTGATGCACTTTCTTTAACATTACCGTAGAAATATTCGGGTTCAATATTGTTTTCGATTCGTCGACGAGTTGTCAAGATACACGTGAATCAACTATTAGACGTTGATCATCACAAGGACTGTCACCGGTAGATCCAACCACGACAACACCCACGTAGTACGCCGCGCTGAAACCAGACAAACTCGCAAACGTGAGCTAGTGGATTCCATGAAATATTCCGCTTTCCTTATTTCCGGCCGTTCAGGACCACCAGGGTCCTAATCAATCGCTGATGGATCATTCCTGATGTTTTCTTTTCGTCATCAGGAACGACTTCTATGGGAAAACAATGTAAAACCACGAAAAATCGTGTAAGCTGTGCCGATTATCTTGGTAATGTTGATAAACTACCGATGTCAATCCCCCGTTGGCGCGTCCAGGTAGAAACTTTTTAGAAACTCCATTCATTTTCCTTTGACTGTTTAACCGTTGCTATCCGTATGCACCCGGTTGTGTTGCGAGCTATCATATGCACCCAGAACTGCGTTTGGGCGATCGGTGATGACGGGGGTTGCCGCGCTCTCTTGAACTGACGGAACGGATCGCGCATCCGTTCTTGATATCGTGATTTTCAAGTTTCGTCCTTTTGACAGTCCCACGTCGACTGTGAATACCGGCGATGCATTTCTTATAAACTGATTACGTTATCACCGCACCTTGCTAAAGATCCCGTAACGCGCGTTATTTATTCCGTCCAGACTGATACGGTGGGAGGCATCCGAAAGGGATTAGTTTGTCACAATGACCGGAGCCAAAGGACGTCTGCGCTTCAAACCATCACCCCAAGTGGCTTGCGCTGCACCACTTGTGGTTCCACTCACACACCACGTATCCGGTGTAAACCCGAAGGAATAAGACCAGTAGGTGTGTGAGTGAGGCCTTCGTGTCCAGCCGGCCAATGCTGGTTAGCCAATTGAATGGCTAGCAGGAAAAGGAAACCCTTATCTCTCGGAAAATAAACAGAGAGAGACTGCAATGACAAGATCTAAACTGAGAAGAAAGATATGTAAAATGTAATACAAGAAGCATTTCAGTATACGAGTGATGTTAGTGCATTCTACCGTGGATAAGAATTAAAAAACTCAGAATGGACTACGGAAAAGAACAGGCAAACCATTCATCATACAATACACCAACAAAGCTGAAGATAAGAATGAGGTAGAAGACCGCAGACATCCAAGTTTCTGGAAGAAGTGGATTGGTTGCCAAACGACCATATTCTTGGTCGATGCAATCATTAACAAAATAGAATGGATATACTGATATGACCTACCTGAGCCTAACGTACTCGTCGTCTCTTCGCCGACGGTGCACTATGAGTACGCTGGTGACCTACTAATCCAAGGCGGCCAGCGCATTCGCGGCCGCACACATCGCAACGCCATGTGGTCACAACACTATGACTTACGGCAACGTAGATTCCTTTGCGTACCGCGTGCTTTTGTTCTCGGCCGCGCAATAACTGCTCGTTGAACTCGCGGACGCCCGTTCCGAATCGTATTCCTCCAGACCGTCCGGTTCAACGCTAAGTCTTCCCAACATCTAAAATCAATTTTACAACGTGAAAGACTCACCTGCACAGCATCCTGGTATCTCCGCTTTTGACCACCAGGATTTCGCTTACCTGATTTCAGTTGTCCATACAGAAGCTGCTTCGGAATACGGTCATCGCCCATCCGACGGACGTGACCCAGCCAACGAAGCTGATTCAGCATCAGCATGGCTTCCATCCCGTTCATGTCCGCTCGCCGCAATACCTCAGTGTTCGGAACCATGTCCGACCACCGAATACCCAAGATGCGTCTTAGACATTGCAAATGAAAGCGGCTAAGATAGCGCACGTTCCGCTGATACAACGTCCACGTTTCACTGCCGTACAGCAGTATAGACAGCACCATTGAGCGGTAGACAAAGAGCTTAGTGCTCGGCTTCAGGCTGTGGTTCTTCCAAACACGTCTTTCAAGACGTCCGAAACGCAACACTAGCCTTCGCCACACGAGCTCTCAACCCGCAATATCAAACAGGTCGGTGAACAAATTGCTACCCAAGTAGCAAAAATCAGCGCAGCTGTCGACAACGGCTCCATTGATGCGAATTTGGGGTGAAGGTGAACAGACAGCACCTTCGCCCGGAGAAGGCTGAAAGAAAGAAAATGTCTTACCTGTGTTAATATCCAATCCAAACTTGGATGCCGCGGTCGCGAAAGCCGTCGCCAGACTTTGCAGATCCTTTTCGCTGTGCGCCAGCAGTGCGCTGTCAACTGCGAATAGAAGCATGTGCATCGTTGAGGTTGGGTGGCCGAATCGTCGAATATTCAGCAGGCGCCCATCCGTCCGGTACTCTACCTCAACGCCATCCTCCCCAGAGTCCTGAAAAGCAACTGTTATCATGACAGTCAAATATAAGCTAAATAGAGCTGGACTAGGCACAACCCGTCTTCACGTCAGTGAAAATGTTAAAACCATCAGAGGTCGATCCACACGATTGCACCTTCGTCTTCATGCTCACATTTAACACTCTACTCAAACTGATTAACCCACCTGCACATTCAAAATTCCCAACCACCGTTCACAACCCCCAGCAGCTCACGGAATCAAAGGCTACGGCGAAGTGCACGAAGAGAGCATACAGGGGCTGGTTGCGTTCCCGGCATTTCTCCTGAATTTGTCGAGCAGCGAACACCAGGTCGATCGTACTCCGACTCGCCCGGAATCCGCATTGCTCCTCAGGAACATTGGTCTCCAAGACTTCCGTATTCAGCCGGTTCAGGAGAATTCTGGCAAGCACCTTGCCTGCGCAGCTCAGCAGACTTATGCCCCGATAGCTGTCAGGGCATTGCTTGCTACCCTTACCTTTGAACAAGGGTACGATAAGGGCATCCTTAAATTCTTGCGGCATCACTTCGTGCTCCCAGATGGAGTGAACCAGCTGGAGCAGTGCCGGTCCGCCATTCTTCAGGATCTCACCTGGCAGTCCATCTTCGCCTGCAGCCTTTCCGTTGTGCAGTTGACCAATCGCTCTCTGCAATTCTAGCAAATTCGGGGCAAGAGCACGTGAAAACTTGGCACTCCTGTTGCGGCAGGCTGTTCACGATCACCAATCAATGGTAGCAGGACGATTTAGTAGGCTACCAAAGTGTTTGCGCCAGACCTTCATGATGTCCTCTGGCTGGGTGCACGAACAGCCGGTGTCCATGTCTACCAGTGCTTTAGTGGACTGGATCGATGGACCGAAGATCGCTTTGAGCGAATCGTAGAACTTCCTTATGTTTTCAAAGATCCGCGGAGCATTGTGTACGCTCCCCTTGCTTCCTCCGCCGGTTGTCTTTGACTCAGCGAGCACGCTTGGTTGGTTGACGGCGAATATTCCAGAACGTTACCTACTTCACCTTATTGCCTTAGTCCAGTGTGGGTACAGCAAACGCGGCATTCTTCCGTCGTGCCACCTCACCAATAACCACGTTGTTGTCATCAAACTAGTCCAGGCGTTTTTGGCGTTCGACACCGATCGCCTCGGTGGCTGCTGCCATACTCCGTTTGTCGATCAACTGCCACATATCCTCGGGGTTACTGGACAAAGGTGCACTGTGCCGACAAGCGGCAACGGTACACTGAAAGGCAGACTTAGTCTCGCGGTTGTCCAACCATTTGACGCTCAACTTCTGCAGTTGTTCAGAAGATCTACAATAAACGGACTTGCTCTCCCGTATAAACAACAGAACTGGCGGGCGTTACATTCAGCGTCGCACATCACTCGCGTGATACGCACTTCACTAATGTCGCGCTGCCGCACAATCACGTAGTCAAGCAAATGGTGATGACCACTTCGTGGATGGGTCCACGTCGTGATGTCGCTCGCATCCAGCTGGAATCGGGTGTTCGTGATAGCCAGCTCGTGAGTAGCACACAGGTGGAGCAGACGATCACCGTTCTCATTGACTGAACAATGCCGTAGGGTCCGAGGACTCCCGGCCAAGCTACTGAGTCGCGCCCGACTCGAGCGTTCAAGTCACCCAGAACAAACAGTCGGTCACTCACTGGTGTCGACCGGATTGTGACGGACAGCTGATCATAGAACTGGTCCTTTGTATCATCAGTGTGACACATAGTTGGACCATAAACACTGATAAATGTAGCACACTTACCTCGACCGAGTCGCAGGCGCATAGACAGCATTCGAGGGCTGATGCCGTGCGGTTCGCCTATCATCAAAGCATTGATGTGATCAGCGACTGCGAAACAGACACCATGCTCCCGAGCACCGTCTGCCGGGTAACCTATCCAGTAGAAGGTGTACCCAGCACCTGCTTCCCGCAACTTACCTTGGTCCGCAAGCCTTGTCTCGCTCAAGGCTGCTACATCGATTCCATAGCGACGCGGTTTTGTGGCGATTAGTGTGGTGTCTCATTCTTGCAGTTTTATGGTGCTGCATCGATCCAGCAGCGTGCGCACATTCCATGTCCCAACGCAGAGCGTCTTGCGTCCCCGGGCCTGTTTCAGGTTGGTCTTCGGGTTACTGAAACTTGAGTGAGCATTATCTGCTCGAGGATTCTGTTGGGGGAACAGTATGAGGGTGAGTGTTTGGCAGTAGCATATTTTCGCCTATCCACCCTGCCATGTGCAGCAGATAGGGCGACCCGGTTTATCCTGCGCGACGGCCGATGCAGTATGGTATTTGGTTTATTTTGTAACATCATGTTTTATGTGGGCTTCGGATACTGCCAGGACGCCCAGACCTAGACAGGAGAGCGATTAGGGCCCTCAACCAAAGCCTTTGGCTCAAAAGCCTGTACCATGGTGGAGCGGGTGACGCGCACAAGCACACATACAATGACAACGTCCACTACAGGCAACGACCAAGTGGCACCCGCAAAGCACAGGCTCAAAAGCCATACACCTACAGATTTCAAGAATCCGCTGATAAGGGTACACATACGCCACAGCATCAAGCAGCTAGGAAAGGCTCAACGGTCACCCCCTGATAAGCCCAGCTCACCCACACTGGAACAACACTATTGCACAGGTAAACCTGTCCCACATAAACATAAATCACTACCAGAAAGGAACAGTCCTCGGATCGAAACAATACACAACACGCTAGCACAACCCACAACGAACGAATCTAACTTCTGTCTGGCTGCTCTTCTTTTGGTAACTCTAAAAGGGTTGAACTTGATAGGACCGAAGTCGCAAGTCAGCACAGCCCACCGGATCAAAACAACACACAAGCCTGACCACCACGCCAAGGTAGCAGAAAAGGTCAGGTCGGTGTACAAGACTGCTGACGGTGATG
>LOND01002487.1:7145-17194 GCA_014220965.1 Paragonimus kellicotti
GATAGGATCTCACTTCACCTACTTTGTTGTCGGTGTCTGTTGTATCATCGCGCGCACCGACCACCTAGGCGTGTTTTCAACAATTCTTTAGTGTCGTAATTAATCTTTTCTGCCCATGTACATGTCATCGCAACTTCAGGTGGTCTGGTAGATAACAAATGAGACAGAACATTTCGGTATGTCACGATTAGGAACAAGCTGAACGACACTCCTTGTTGTGAGTAGCAAACGCAACCCGAATGCAGGATATATACGAATTAGGAAAGACCGTAATTTTTTAATTACGTCGGTTGTCAAATGATCACTTCTGAAAGGTCGCTTCAGAAGGGCACACTTCCTGAGGACCGTACTCATGCGGTCCTGATCGATATCTTCTGGTTACGGATGTCGACAAACTTCCCAGAATATTCGTTTGTGAGTAACACCTCCCTTAAACTTCCGTTTTCCTATTATAACCAGTCGTCGGTGCATACTTTTCTAGCTTTGTGAAACAGGTTCGCAACAGACCTCGTTTGTAAACGGTCAATGTGAAAGAGAGAAACTTTAACTGCTGAACGCCAAAAATGTTCTTGCGGTGCATTTACTGTTGTAGTGAGCCCTCTTGCCTTCGGATGAGTGAACTGTGTAGAACAGATTAATTGTCGGTTGTTTCTTCACTGTAGTTTACAGAAAATGTATGATGAACAATATTAAGACGTTACAAAATTTAAACAAAGTGAAGTTTGGTGGTAAAACTCAAGATATCTGCATATTGCTAATGAGGACCGATACCAACTGTCGTATCGGGCAGTTGCAATTCAGTCACTGCTGAAAATAGGTCCATAAGTGTCGGGCTCAACAGGTTAACCATCACAAATATAATAAATTTCGTCTTTGAGGGAAGCTTTAAAAATAGTCAGAATCAGCAGAACGCGTCTTATTTGAAGATGATGTGTTTTTCAAGGCTTGTGGAAGTTGAAGATTATCGAGATAAAAATGAGGAGTGGAATATCACGAGTAGTATTAAGATATTGTCACAACAAAATTAAAGGGAACTTCGTTTTTCAGAGTGGAGATTATCAAAAACCGTTCGGTAGGCTTGTGGTACGCTGTTTTCAACGCGCAAAACTGGCCTGAACGATACACCATGTATGTGTTTCGGGAGCACCTCTAAACAGTAGTATGTTGATTTTGATTAGCTTCATTCATCCGTAATAAGGTTTCAGAATGTACCCATATGGCAGTAAAAATTGGAACTTCCTTAAGACTTGTTTCCTTATCAACATATTATTATTAGCCATACTGTTGACATAAAATTTATGTATTTCCGCTGGGACGCTTTCCGCCACGAACCGACATTCAGCCTATTTCTTATGAGAGCTGTACCGGAACCCTTATTTGGCTAGAGAAAACTCACGTATTTCACCCCTGGCAAGTGTTTCATACCTTGACAAAAAGAATGTAAATAAAGCTGATTTTTTGAGACCATCGAATTATGAATGAGACTATGACTTTGTGATGTTTGGTGGTTGTTGGTGAATTTTCAAAAATTACTGGAACCTTGTGGTACTTCTACATTTGCGCGATCAGTTCAATTGTATTCAAAAGTGACTTTTGTTCGGATGTCATATTTTTCAGAACTTGCTGTCTGTCTCTCTCCCTCTCATTTTCAACAGATATCCTGCCCAGCTCAGCTACAACAAAATGGATTTAAATCCGTTTCTGAAAAGAATGGTGACTAAAAACACACACAGCGACAATGTATGTTTATTCCATGCTGTTCAACGGCTTTTTAATAATATTTTGTTTCTATATCAATTTTGACAGCTTTTTTCACCGTGCGTTCTTTGACATTCGAATTCAGGAGTTTTGACGTACGTTGTCTGATATCTGTTTTGTATAAATGATTCTATAACTTGGTTAATCTCGTACTATTTAAACAGTATCCGCTCTTATTTCTTTCCACGTTTGCCAATCAAATTCTCCCTGTGCATCCACCGGTTTCATATTTAACCCTTACTAGGTATTTCGCAATCAGATTTTGCTGTTCTTCAAACTGTGTTCAAGATTTATTCTATTATCCATGTATCCCACTATCAGGTAGTTACCCCTAAAACGATCGCTTTCAGCTGCATGCATGAAAACGGATTGCAGTTTGAACGCTTATCGTTTATCTGAATCCGTGTGATGGTTTCAGCTATCTCACTGACGGGAACAGTAACATGCACTCAACCTGCTTGGTTGTGATATGCAACAAGGAGAAAACCTTCCAAAACATGTACATGGGTCTAGTCCCAAGGCATTTGTTACTTTTTTTAACGCGTGGTCACTTAGAATTCAACGTGTTGCATTATCTTCACACTCTCTTTCTTCGGCACGTTTATGAAACCAAATGCAATTAGGATTGCGTTACTGTGATGCCGGACTATGCGCGTTGTAGTCTGGTTCAATCTTGTCCGTTGATTAACCATTGAACGCCACGCCTGCGGATCACACACAAGTACATTCACTAGTGTTGTGAGCCAAGAACGCGGATGGCACAAGGATTGTTTATTCGGGACAGCAACGCATGGCTTATGCGTCTCAACAAGACAACAAGCAAAAACACTAATTTGCATACGGTATTCGGCCCCGACCGCCACGGCTGGCCACAGACGTCAACGCTCAGTTCCTTTACGTTCCCTTACGTACCAAGAGTCATTTCATGCAATGCCAAACTCCAATAATTCTTCCTGTATTTTTCCTGCAATTATTCTGGTGCCAAAATATATGCTCTGGTTCCACTACTGAATTACAGTGGTGTGAGTAGTATAGCATGATCGCTCCTACTCACTACACTAGTTGTTCTCTTTCCATAGTAATAGTCCATGATCCTAAGCATGTGTGCTTAACTTGGGATCACTATATGAGTTATGTGTTGTCAGCTTCACATGCAGTCTCTCCTAAACACAAAAAGCAAACCTGCTTCCTGATTGCTCGCGACCACCACAGCAGATTGCAGGAATCTTGCATTGGATGGCCTACTAGGATTCTGGATACATGAACTGGATCGATGAATTATGCAGTAGTCTGAATTCTTTTAATCACTACAAATAATAATCTTCTGTGTTTTGATGACATTATCTATCTCCGGTAACACAATTCTGCTCCTGCAAGCATCTGTCAACCCTGTCCAAGCAAATTACTTCGTAGATACGTAAACTCCTAAGAATCTGATCTCTTAGGCTGCATATGTGCAATGGACTATACGGCTTAAAATCGCAACTTCCGTTTATGATATAAATTCTTTAATTCAAGCCTGTGTTTACTACAACTTCGGCTTTACGAAGACTAATTTAATCAGTGCTACACCACCACTGTATCAGCCTAGCCAATGTGAATTAAGGGCAGCTGGAGTTTCGGATCATAGTTAATACCCTATCCCAAATGAGAAACCGTATAGTTCCGATAAGCATGTGTCACTACACCAACTAATTCCCAGATCATCGGCAGTGTTAATCGCTTATCATCACCTTGAGACCTGGAAACAGGTGCACACCAGCCACACACTGGCAATTGTTTACACGGTTGATAAATACATTTGGCGCATAATGTTTATTAGGAAACGAGATGTGATTTCAAAAACGCAAATATGTGTATAGGAGCCTCTGGTAAACGGCAACCTTTGTTGTAACCGGGAAGTAGCAGAAAGTCGTATGTGACGAGACACTGTGTTTTGATCAGTTTGATAAGAAGATCCGTTAGTTGAGTTGACTCACTGTGAGGGTCAGGTTTACCAGTTGTTTATGCGATCAAAACGTAATAAGGCATACTGTGACTTGCGGGATTTCACTATGCTTTTGCTGCTGTCGTGGTCACACTCGGAAAATTGTTAATTTTTTCGTTTTTTTTCATCACAAGCTGTTTGTTACAATATGACATGCAGGGTTGCATTTGAGGAAGATACTGTTGAGCCGTCGAAGTACGGTTAGATACAATTCACGATGAGTAGGGGTTTGAAATTAGTTAGTGTTGCCTGATCGTTCATCTCAACTGTCACATTAATTAGGTCTGATCGAATCACTCTGTAGACCTCAGTGCACTACGTATCACATTGTTCTTCTCAAACTGACACACACTAATAATGACAGATGGTTATTTTTTTTAGTGTAGATACTAACAGTCAAACCGCTCTTGTGGACGACATCTTCGAGCTAAAATGTTTTCGCCATAACGTTGATATTATGATCTATCGTAGGTGTTTGAAACGAATGCTTAGCATTGCAACTAGTACACACTAAAAGTACCACAGTTGTGAGTGAAGAAATTTGGTGGAGCAACCATAGATCGTTCAGGAAACCGGCATGGGTGACGTACTGTTGACTCGGTCCTGATGTGACTAGTTTGCAGCGATAAGAGCATAGTTCATCGGTTCGGTGGAATGATCCAGTGCAGGGGTTATGACGCTAACTTTGGCACCACCATCGACAGGATATTTAGTGCCCGGATGTCCATTCCTCACGTAAAGTAGACGATTCAATAATGATTTTGCCATGGTCTGTTGTCACGGACAGACCTTGAGGTTCGATTGTAAAAGGAAATGATGTATGAAAATGTACGAGTTCTCACAACTCACTGCTTTGTTGCTATGTTTGGATGGTTTCAACACAACCTAACATACCTATTAAACCTTGATCAAATGTTTCCTCTGTGTCAGCTGTCACTTCCTCATGAGGTTTAAAAGCATGATATACTGAATTGATGACGTAACGTTCCATGATTCTTGTCGCCCATGTCCTCTAGCTTTCCATGGTACTTCTTTGTGCAAAAAAAGTTAACGGTGGACACATATTTGACGGCAGTTTGACAAATCAAATTTGTCCTGAAATATCACTTTTCCGCATACGGATACCCAAATGTCGCGCATGTATCGTAAACGTTGTGTGGGTCATCTGTCCTCTTTCTGTATGTTAGCAAAACAATTTCCGAAGTTTCTTCGTAATAAACCGCCCCGTATTCGAAGTAACTGTAGCTCGCAGGAAGTCGTATAGGTTTTCCGATGAGCTGCAATGCAAGTAATATTCAGATTCTGTAGTTACGTGCCCTAGTAGTAAGTGGACCGGCCAAACAAAAACGGTACTGCACTGGGAGGTATTGGCCCGCGTCGCAAATAACGCGCCTCAATCCGATAGAACCACACATGATTTCGGGGAAAAGGGATATTCCGGCAACTGCAGCAAAATGGTGTTCCCGATTTTATTGTCAAATCAACTGTGCTGTCTATGGCGCAAAAAGAGAAAAAGTGAAATGTCGACAAGAAAACTATATCAATAAACATTGTGGCAAGAAATAACTGTTGGCTCATCATTTATTTAGTGAGGACTCAATATATCTTTTTAATTAAAAGAAGCCACAGTGTTTAAGTAAACGTGCGGGATAGACAAGCGAATGATATTAGTATGTTTCAAATAATGCAATCTGACAATTGTTATATCCACTGCATTAGTAGGGTACTTTCTATAAGGTAGACAACGTCCGCGGAGATAGCGATTGGAACGCTGTCTTTCAAGCGAATGATACTAGGTTTGTTTCCTCCTGAAGTATGAAAATGAGCGTACGCGTTTCACTGATAATAACCAATGTGGTTCATTCAACCCAGAAGAATACAAGCCTGAACAGAACCAGATGTACTTTCAAAAGAACTAGCGCAGATACAAACGTGACAAAGTTAGTTATAAAGCGATGATTCAGGTGGAAACGATGAGAATGGCTTAACTTTGTTAAACAGTACGAAATATGTACAAATATATACGATGACTACTATACTCGAACGGATGCATACATTGATTCGCACGCGGTGAAGCAGGTGACAACGACGAGTTGATTTATGGAAGACACCATTTCGTGGCAGATTTTATCCCTCCTCTATTATTTTGATTCCTGAGCACACAACGGCCTCCACAGTTGATCCCACGGGTTGACATTAATCCCCACTTTGCGCTCCTTAACGCGATAAAATTGCGCTAATTTGCAACAACTTGATTTCAGACTCTGATTCGTCTTGTCAACGGAATTACTTACTGACAATGAACGATTGTGAAACTGTTAGCGCGGAACATTATGTATTTGAATCTACATATCAATAATCATCATACATTTACAAACGTGAGCTGCCCTCCGTAAAACATTCACTGCAAGCCTAATCCAGGCTTTCATCGGTTAGCGGCTTTTCCACTACCACATTGCAGTCGCCTATCACTTGTGTCAGCAATTCTCAGTGTTAGATCTGTTGGACCCAAAACGTCGCAGGTAATTGAGCTTAGCACGTAGACCGGGTTGAAACGCACATAATTTCGCGGTTGACCGTTTCTTATGAGATTCTTGTTAGCCAACCTCCGCGATTCTGTCACTTTCCGAACAGTCGCCCGTTTTGTCGCTCAATATGCCAGCTCACTTATAAGGTTGCAGAAGTGACATTCGTCTACTTGCTAACGTGAACCACACTTTCTTCAATATACCTGTACTCGAGTGTAGCTGGTCACGAAGATGAACGATAACTTCCGATCCTCTCTCCCTCTTTTAGCCGACCGCCATTATTTCGTTGTTCTGCTCGTGGGTTGGGTTTGACTGCAAAGTAATAGACCTTTATGTGGAATCTATCTTGATTTATAAGCGCCTGGACACATCCGTTCCCGGAAACCTCCTAACGCTCAGAAGTCGGTGATTTGATGGACGAATAAGTTTCATGGTATTCCGGGCTGACAACGACGTTCTTCACTTCGAACCTGTAAACAGCATCTAAATACTGATCGGATGTAGAGTCTGGATCGCTCATTTTGTGAAAAACAGTCCGAAAACAACGATACACAGTTTGTTGAAAGTGGCTGATAAGAAGGGCTGTAAAATGTTCGATGAGTATAGCTCACAGTTTTCTCTCACGGGAACTCGCCAAGCGGAATGTTGATCCGAACTTTTACTGCCCGTTTACAACTGATCCTCTTGAAGCGCCGTAGCACTTGGAGACAACATTTTTAATTCTGAACCAACAAATCCTTTGCACGAACACTTTCAGGGTTAGATGACTTTTCTTATCGGTTTTTCATGAGCGTCACCTCCTCTTCAGTAGAATCAATGGAATGCTCATTTCCTACCAACTTATTGATACTGAAGTCCCAGCATTAATCACATGCAGGACCTGGTCACTGCACTCTGCATCTCTCGTCTTGGACAACAAAGGAGGTGAAGTGAAATCCTATCTCAACCATCGCAAGGCCCATCAAGTCGATTTTCACAACTCATATGATATACTATTGCGCAACCATATGCTGAAGTTACTCAAGTTTACTGGAGTAGTGGTAAACAATACTCGCCGCCCTGTCCTATGTTTTCATGGCCTGTCATCTCACAAAGTTTCTCTGAAATGGAACTGTCAATGGTCTCTCTTTCAGATGAAGTTCAAAGATCAACCAATTTCCAATACTGCCACTAAAAATATATTCTTATCATTCTAAATTTCTACGTTGGGTATCGAAATTCCAACATCCCGCGATATGCATCTTCTCTCGTTATTGGAAAGCACGGTTCACTTACAAAATATTGGTTTGCGTCGAATCGATATATTTTCCATCCTCTTGTAAATACACTGATCCAGTATTTCACGAGGGTTTTTCACAATTCCTAAGACCAACAGAAGTATATGAAATACATTATGTTGATCAGATTCATGTCAACCGTTAAACCCTAAAAGAGTTTGTCAAGTTGGTGTATACTTTGCTGAGGGGAAATTGAAATTCAGTTTGAAACAGCAAATGTTTGGACAGACGTACTGAAAAAAGGTAACCGACAAATGTGGTCCAGCTGCATAGTTGTTTTGTTCAATTAATCGCAACACTGTAAAATGCCTTCAGTACTGTCCGTAACGTTAACTCCAATCAACCTTTCAGTGTTGCGCATAAATATTTGATCCACCATGTGAGATATGTGACATCGTTTTCTTATTATGCCTTTACTATGTGTCGTCGAGTCCGTTTTCCAAAAAAATCCTTGTTTGATTACGAAATGTGTTACTTATGATCATCATTCTTGTGGAGATATTTTGGGGTTCCCGTCTATTCAACCTTGCCACTTTGGAAACGTGAATACGTCAGTAGTTCAACTTATCTTAATTCTACTGACTTCAAGAAGGTTTTCGAAAAACTTTATTTCAAAATCAAACCAACATTGGTGAAGAATATTCTTCACCAGGGAGGCGACAGTTGGTTTGTGAAATATTCAACTGACCAGACATGTTGATCTGAAGAACACTGTTGCGTCTCACAATGAAAAGTTGAAAGTACAGATAGGTTGCTCTGTTCTTATGACATACATGCACACATTTTATTTGAGTAAATTATTAAGACTGCAAGCAAAACTTACCTTCACAGATTTCAGTACACAATATGCGAACAATGTCGCCTAGTGTGAGTGAGCCTAGTTGTGAGTGGACAGGACGAAGGATCCTACAAGAAACCTTATTTAAAAGTTAACGAGTTCATTAGAGATGTTTAGCTCGCTGGAGGTTCATTTTCACGAGTCACAGCAATTAACATAAGTAGGTAGTAGACTCTCTTACGTTATAAAATTGCGATTCGCATGAAGTGAACTCACAAAATCGGCCAGGAGATACTCAGACCGTTTGGCATAACCATCGATGAATGGAAGATGTTTAAAACTACAGGAGGCAGCGCATAGTCCGGCATCACAGTAACGCAATCCTAATTGCATTTGGTTTCATAAACGTGCCGAAGAAAGAGAGTGTGAAGATAATGCAACACGTTGAATTCTAAGTGACCACGCGTTAAAAAAAGTAACAAATGCCTTGGGACTAGACCCATGTACATGTTTTGGAAGGTTTTCTCCTTGTTGCATATCACAACCAAGCAGGTTGAGTGCATGTTACTGTTCCCGTCAGTGAGATAGCTGAAACCATCACACGGATTCAGATAAACGATAAGCGTTCAAACTGCAATCCGTTTTCATGCATGCAGCTGAAAGCGATCGTTTTAGGGGTAACTACCTGATAGTGGGATACATGGATAATAGAATAAATCTTGAACACAGTTTGAAGAACAGCAAAATCTGATTGCGAAATACCTAGTAAGGGTTAAATATGAAACCGGTGGATGCACAGGGAGAATTTGATTGGCAAACGTGGAAAGAAATAAGAGCGGATACTGTTTAAATAGTACGAGATTAACCAAGTTATAGAATCATTTATACAAAACAGATATCAGACAACGTACGTCAAAACTCCTGAATTCGAATGTCAAAGAACGCACGGTGAAAAAAGCTGTCAAAATTGATATAGAAACAAAATATTATTAAAAAGCCGTTGAACAGCATGGAATAAACATACATTGTCGCTGTGTGTGTTTTTAGTCACCATTCTTTTCAGAAACGGATTTAAATCCATTTTGTTGTAGCTGAGCTGGGCAGGATATCTGTTGAAAATGAGAGGGAGAGAGACAGACAGCAAGTTCTGAAAAATATGACATCCGAACAAAAGTCACTTTTGAATACAATTGAACTGATCGCGCAAATGTAGAAGTACCACAAGGTTCCAGTAATTTTTGAAAATTCACCAACAACCACAAACATCACAAAGTCATAGTCTCATTCATAATTCGATGGTCTCAAAAAATCAGCTTTATTTACATTCTTTTTGTCAAGGTATGAAACACTTGCCAGGGGTGAAATACGTGAGTTTTCTCTAGCCAAATAAGGGTTCCGGTACAGCTCTCATAAGAAATAGGCTGAATGTCGGTTCGTGGCGGAAAGCGTCCCAGCGGAAATACATAAATTTTATGTCAACAGTATGGCTAATAATAATATGTTGATAAGGAAACAAGTCTTAAGGAAGTTCCAATTTTTACTGCCATATGGGTACATTCTGAAACCTTATTACGGATGAATGAAGCTAATCAAAATCAACATACTACTGTTTAGAGGTGCTCCCGAAACACATACATGGTGTATCGTTCAGGCCAGTTTTGCGCGTTGAAAACAGCGTACCACAAGCCTACCGAACGGTTTTTGATAATCTCCACTCTGAA
>LOND01002487.1:40801-53023 GCA_014220965.1 Paragonimus kellicotti
CCCTTAGATGAAGACTCTTTGATTGTTTGATCAGAACAGGGTTCATAATTGAATCTTCCTAACATAACTTTGACTATGCACAGTGAGTCATTGAAATACAGAAGTTATTTCACGATAAATCGAATATTACAACACGATATCTCCCAATCTTAATCCCTTATGCATTTTCTTTCTAGAGAATCATAAAGATCTGAATGAAGCTGGTTATTTTTCAGCATTAGCGATGTGATTCGTAGGAGACGTGACCCGTAAAAAGCTGAACGATGTAAGCCGCGCAAGCTGGGTTGTGCTCGCGTTTTACTGTCATCCTTTATTTACGAAATGCAAGGATTTGTTGTCATTCATTGCAATTGCAAAAAACGAAATAACTCAATTGGAACGGAAGCGCAGTAACCACATTCAAGATGGGAATTTCCCCTTTTTTACCTTTTTGACCGCTGTGGATTATGTCATACATTGTTGACCAATACAGTTTCCTGAGTAAAGGCTTATTCCCGGCATCTTGGAGTCAGTAAATCATATGTAGAATTATACACGGGACCGTATACTGTGCCTAGTAAACAAGATGTAGTATGATAGATAAAATTTATGCAGTGATAATTAGGTTGGATAGATTGAAACAGTAGCTTTTTGTCCGCGTATAATGTTGTTACCAGTCACAGCATTCATGGACAAACGTAACACAGTCTGACTTGTTTCATAGACAGCGAGATAATTAGGAACGACGCGTGTGCATGCAACTAGGTTGGTGCATCACGATCACGTTCTGATGATTATCAAACTGTCAACTTATCAACAAGAGATCGCATTGCCAATTGTTCGGTGAATGAGATAAATGTTGGGTATGAATGAATTTTCATAGTTTTAGGAGCCTAGGTGTTGAAAACTACGATCTTCAGAATGCAGAGAATGGCATCAAGCAACCAATGAATTCACTCTTACAGTTCAAGCTGGCAGGCGTTGTCTTTCCAGCTGGAAACGGAATGTTGCGTTCTATCTTTCGGACGAAGTTCGTTTTCAAACACACAATTCTTAATACGTTGCAATAAGTTGGCCTGAAAATTTCCTTTACGGTTTTAGACTTTAGTGGCCAAATTCACACTGGCGTGGGATTAATTTTATGGAAATACACGCAATTAGAAACACCGTTAAGATCGCTGAATGGGTTTAATTAATCGCCCGGAATAAAAAACTGTGAACATAGTGCTAACCAGCACTGCTGAGCACGAATTCGTGACAGATACTACCCAAAATAGATATGTACGATGTTGTGTGCAGTTAAATTTTTATTATCAATAGTAAACACTCATACACAACATGTCTCGCTGTTTTTGTTCATCTATCTGATTGTGACTGTGAGAGTTAATTTTCCATTTTTCCCACTCAAGTAGAAAAGATGATCTCCACACATTCGCTTTATACCCAGTACCAACACAATTTTTGCATCTAATGTTGGCTGGGTTCATTCTGTGCGTATACAAAGGTCTTACAACTTACATGGAGGAGGTAAAGTATAATCAAACGTCGGGTAACATGCGCCCAAACGTAACACAAATCGTTTGTTGAGAACAAACATTCACAAACATCACTCTCAAAAACAATCACCAAAATCGTATATTCAAAATTTTTAAAGGACTGAGGGATTTTTGAGTGACTTAACACAACGGTAGCTGATACAACAAGTCCAGCGTATTTCACAAAATGATTTATAGAAGTTAAGAAACAGAGTGACGCAAACGTTAGCAAGCTCTATTCGAATCAAGAGCATGGTTGGTTATGGTGTACGACAGTATGTTCTGCTTACTACCAGGTCTCCTGTCTATGATTCTTTCTAGTCCAAAAAGTCAGTACGTGATATTTGTTTTCACAAGCGGTTACGTGTCAGACATACCCACCTACTTTACACATACAGAGAAGAGACTGCTAACACTTAGAGTGTACGTGAAGCGTGCAGACAAAGAATTACTGATGCCAATAAATCTTGCAAAATAATAATAAAGATTGGGCAAAATTTTTAAATTTTACACACGTTGAGAAAAGTTCAAGCCTACAAGCAGGTTGTCGACTTAATTACATACGCTTCACACACGAGTAATTATAAGGATTAACGCAAGAAGGTTCAGTTGTGCACCAGGTAGTGCAGATTGGCACATAATAGATAACGAGGTTTTCATTGAAAAGATGAGCAAGAACGAGTCAAACTTAGTCAAATAAGGATGCCTCGGGGGACTTTTAACTTGTAAGCTGAAAACCTAACTGTTTTGTTAAGGAGCCTCTTTGATGAAGAAGCAAAGATAGGTGAACATATACTGGTCAACCATATCCTGGCAGACAGATTAACAAACAGTGAATGCCGATAAATACCATACTGATCAGCTTTGTCATTTGAACATTTCAAAATACATTTTCGATATATGAATTGAATAAAGCAATGTTGTATATGTTTTTTTCGATATTCGTGAGCAGCACCCACCGGAATATCATCTAGCACAAACTCAAAGAGAAAACAGGAGTTAACTATACCTGTTGATTCACACTTTAAGTGAATAACAGACAACAAGGCTGTCCAATCTCTACGAACTCTGAGAATCCAAAGAGCTCACAATGAATTGTTCAAAAAAGAACATCCTTTTATAATGAGTCAATGTTGAAACGTATAAACCATTGAGAGCTTGATCCCAAAACACTTCACTGATTTAGCTCATAACATCAAACCTAGTTTTTCAACAGAGGGTGGTCAACAGTAACATGAAAAACCAAAATGTTTTAATAGTTTTCTGCCAAATGACTTTGGCCGGGCACTGAGCTCGGCTCACATGCAAAACTGTTGAAATAGGTCGCACATGTTCCCATTTGATCCTTGTCTACGGCCAAACCGGGAGGTTAATAAAAATGTGATTTCACTCTGTTTACCTTATTCGGTCAATTGAACGTCGTGGTCCATAAACTGAGAATTTGCAAGTTTAGCAGATGGTATAACGATCTGGTCAGGCATAACCAAAAATTAGGTCTGTGCGGTGTCTCCAACGTTGTGAATAACCGAGCCACTTTACAAGCAGGATTCGGTCGCACAGTGATTTTTATGTAACTCATTGCTATTTACTTTACTAAAACTGCCGGTTCACAGAAAGCCTCAGGAGCGAGCTGTAATGAGTGGCAACGACATGCTAACAAATGTGAGTCTCATTCACACAACATATATCTAATATGAAGTCCAGGGGTTTGTTCGCTAATTCAACTCAGTGACTAATTCGGTCAGAGAAGTTTCACTTACCATCGTGGCACATGAATTTACACATAGAAAAACGAGTGAAAGAAAATGGATGACAATGAGTGTGTTAATCTTCCAGAACAGTGATCATTTTCAATACTTTCCGCCAAAATATACAGTAGACTGAGTCTAAGGGCATGAGAAATCCTCCGACGAACTTTTGACTCAACGGCCTCATATGCAGACCAAAATGGGACGGTGTATTCTTGCGTTTGCTCATGAGCTGGGGCTACTGGATCATGAATCAGGCCTTCGTGAGACTTAGGATTTGTTCGAGTCCAATGGCGTCTGGTCACTTTTGCGCCGATTATGGATGAGCAACCTGGATTTTTGGATAGCAATACTAGCTTTTGACAACAGTAAAAATTACATCATTGGACATATTAAGTTATTAGCAGTCTCAGTAATCCTTGTCTCTCCCCTCACTGTCCCTTCCTAGTCTAGAAGATAGAAGACATGTTACTGCAAAAATTACTTCACGTTACACTTGCGAAATCATTTCCTACCGGTTACACCCTTAACTTGTAATGAATGATGCGAAAACCGCCCTGTAAGCATTTTTCCATTACAGCTGCCATATATGAGCATGAAAAGACACGCACCCTAATCTGTACGGTCTATTGGGTCTCGCTGAACGAAAGCCTGGTCATTAAGCCATGATGTCTTAAAAGGACCTTATACAACAGAAAATATTTCTATGTACACCGTGAATACTTCAGTAAAATAGATTTATATTGGAGAAATCTTTTGCAGATCGAGTCAAACCAATGGTTGTCTGCTTAGTTCACTTAACCACATTCATAGCTTGGCCGAATGATAGGAAAAATAATTGAAACACGACTTTTGAATAGAAGTAACAGAATACAAATATTTGGTTGTATTCATTGTGCTCGTCAGTAGTGCATATCCTTGCCACGACCGGGACTAGAACTCCGACCACACTTTCATGAGGCAACCGTGTTTACCACTGCGCCATTGACCTCACATTAGGCACGACCGAATTGTCATATGCAAACACTCAACCACTTTCGCTTGTGGACAATGATCAGGTTGCCCGATCGCCTTGACAGGAGACACAGTAACTTTTCTGTTAACTTCAATCGATATCCCCTCGACTACAACTTCTCTCTAATTCGAAATCACAGAAATCATCAACTTCTTTATTTGATGGCTAACTTGCAAAATGCAGTCTTTATGCGATTGATATTGTATTTTCTGCATCAATTTGTTTACAGCAACACTATTCGGTTCATGCCAGGCATGCCTAAAGTATTATACCTACACTTTCAGCTACTTTCGCCTTCGAGTAGTGTTCGGACCTCCTATTGTTCGTGGCCTGAATTGCAACAAACGTCTTTTTCAATGTCAGTCGACAACTCAAAGTTCATTTTATATATCTACGTAATCAACTTCTACGGCATGTTATGAAGGTACGTTTTCTGTTTGTACGACGAGTTTTCCATATCTCTTTCTGAACACTGCCACGGTAATCGTGGGAATATGTCCAACTCGGCAATAATGACCATTTCTTACCAAAAAAATGAATTGCAACCCATACTATTGTGCTCCGAGGAGGTTTTCACTATATCGACCTCTTATGTACACGGCGGTATGTCGTCTGTTCCAATGTCAATTAAAGAATTGCAATGAAAATTTTTCTAACTCGAACACACACAGCCATTCAATCTAAGTATCAATACATTAAGATAACTGCTACCGTGCGTTTAAACATTTGTACATAAAACAAGCAAAAGTTCATTGATTTCCCCAATGACGGTATATTTTTGTTTTCCTTAACCCTGCTGAATAGGCGAAAATTTAGTTAAATTGTTTATGGTTCCGCTAAAAGTTAACTTGGGATCAAAAACCAAACACAAAGATTGTATTGAAACAACTCCATTCAGCCTGCGTAAATGAGCATCTTGGTCATGCACCGCTATAACGTGAAATATTCATTTGTGATTCTGAGAGAATGAGTGTTGATTTTGTACTTGCAATATATTCTTTAAGACAAAAGCTCCAGCGTTTCTTTTTCCAGCGCCACAGTCCAGTGAGTTGCAGTGGAGTCGCCGATGAGTGGAAAGATATGGACAACGGCGGAAGAGACATAAAGCAAGGAAAGTCGTTTTTTCCGTAAATGTAAACTTTACAAAAACATTATTCCGGTCTTTAAACTGAACCTGTCTTTTGTAACTTTCAACACCATTCTATTTAATTGTTTATCACGTGATGAAGTTTTATCCGCGGAATCGTCAAGCGAAGTGTGGGGTAATTAGTCGATGTTAGCGTCCCAATAACCATAGATTGCAACCAGTTTTCTTAACTAGTCAACACCTTCTAGATTACTTGCAGCTGAAAACATGCCTTGTCTGCTAATAATGACCCCAAATTGTAAAAGCTGATCAGTAATACTGTATTTATGTATTTCCATTAGTAGTGCATGAAGCGTGGAGTCGTGTTTGTACAGATAATGCTGAACAAAACTGACCAATCTCTGCGTCAGATAGCTACTGTTTTCGCGCACTTTGCGCATCGAATTTTATCTCACTGCATGTTATGTTCTTCGTTAAAAAACAAAAGCAAACAATCTGTATGTTAAAACAAATCCTTTCAGGAAGAAGCTTGAAAAGACAGGCTGGTAGTGGTACATTGCACGATCTTTGTTCGAACGGTTTCCGCTGCACCGCATCAAGTACACTTCCCTCATGTTCATTATCGATTACGTAAACTCTCTGAATTGCCACGTGGTATCTTCCTACCAAAAACCTACACCTTCCAAACGTGTTTCGCATGTGATTAAACGTGCGTGTAGATGAGGTTTTGTGAGTTACCCACTAATTCTATATAAACCTACGTAATCGCACATGGGCATGCTGTTATGGGCAACCTTGACCCAACTATAACAGTCTCATGTGAAACTTTCGAATGAGGTTGAATATTAATTTATATGTAAATTACCTAAACATTGCGGATATCATAACTTTTCATGTGAAGTGTATCAAATCATAGAGGAAATAATTCAACTCATACCTTAATACAGAATGAAAAAACAAACTTCACACAGTTAACAAAGTGAGCATCTCTCCTGCATGAACAGTTCACTGACTGATTACGTGACTCCCGGATGTACACTTTAATATAGCTAGATAGTGACATACTTCGCCAATAAATTCAAAAACAGACCTCAAAAACCTTGTTTATTCGTGTAGGCGATAGAAGTGATAACCATTTAACTTCCCCCCCCCACCCGCAAGAACTTTTATTATTTGTAATGTCGTATCGACTTGTGGATATTCCTCTGAATGTATTGTGTTTTAATTGCGATATTACAATTTACGAGACAGTGTAGTTTTTACACACGCACACAACAATGAAGAACATGCTAGTTTTCATCAACTTCTATGAAGTGGGACTGACTATGGTTTGCTTTCATTGAAACCGAACTGAAACGCACACGGTCGACGGAAACGATCAATGTGTGTTATTACCGGGATGTTTATGTTGCTTATTTTTGCGTGATCATCGGAACACTAGTTGTCATGATCACAAAGACGTTCCTTTCTCAGTCTTGATGATAAGCTTTACAAATACAGGTTTCTTAGGTCGAAACAGAGGCTTTTGTTTTTATTCAAGTGACCGTAAGCAGAGATGTTCATCAAAGTTCGAATGTTAACATCAAATAGCGATGTCACTTAAGTGACAGTTTACTCTATTTTCGCATCGTTACTATTTTCACCATTCGTGGTTCACATCTAAATATTCATCCTATGGTTTACAATCGTAGATCTGACGGTGAAACCCATCTACTATCTGCAACATGTCAATAACATTCAGTTGCACTATTCAAAACACACTTCCATTAATTCATTCCTAGCTTTTGCAATGAGGGAAGCTGACAAAAATCGACAAAACCTGAGGAGTTATGGCTACATCTTTATTGATTTTGATAGCAGATGAGTTAGCAACACAAATCCAAACTGAAAACTCCAACACGGTTCAAAACTATTTCTACGGGTCCAGTGGAAGCGGACTGTGTCATTCAGAGGTAGAACCTGATTGACCACGTATTACATGTCAGCCATGTACCTATTATATAATTTGTATTCACTGCAAGCTGTATTCTAATTCTGTCTTGAAGGTGTCTGTAAACAGTGGACTCAGCGGGGATCCAACAACCACACCCTTTCTTTGTAATACCCAAACATCGCTCGACGCTTGTGTCGGCCGCCTCATGCTGTTTTCTCCGTCCGAAAAATAATTACACCGACGACTTTCCTACACGTCCTACCACACTTGTTTAGCATACTATCATGCCGCGGATCCATGGCCAATTCTTTTATTACACAGAGTGAGATTACGGATGGACTAGCTAGGCCTCGAAACAACACAAACACGAAGTCTCGACAAAATGTCTCGCTTTCAGTTTTTGTCTTATTAATGTCATTAATTCTTAACCGTTTCTGGCATACTGCGTGTGTTTTGCTAGCAGTTAAACATAACAACTGAATAAGCAGATAGCACTAAACTTCAAAGGCAGGTGTACGCAAATTAATTATTGGAAGTAGTCATTCAGGTCAGCATAAGTTACTTCAGTCATATTTGCTTTGGAAAATTACAGCTAGTGGATGTAGTTTGGAATGATCTGTTAAACAGTTGAGAGCACGCTTAAGGTGATCCATCAGGTGAGGAATATTTCGTAGCCACGACGTTGTTCAATTAAGGTAGTCGAAGGTTGAAAGTAAACAAGAGCAGAACCTGAAAATACTCGAGAACAAACCATCATTCACCAGTTTTGCCCGTAGCAGTTGCGGTGTAACTAACGTCTGCACTGTTTCGAATCTACTGCTGGTATTGGTAACATCAACATGACAAATACTGTGTCGTAAAGGGATGTTAGGTAATATGTACCAATCTTTGAGGCCGGCATTTTCATTAGCAAACATATCGATCGCCTTTGTATTCCGTTTCGTAAAGTACCGGTGTATTATGTAACAGATATATGGTGGAAGTTGCAAACGAACGTCTTCGTAAGTTACCCAGAAAATGTGGTGATTTCAGGGGGTACATAAATTGAGTCTACTGATTACAAATAATGCCGCTGAAAGATATCGTCTGGTGCGCGAAATACGTTCATTTTCCGGGTGAGAAATTGCCTTTTACCAAAATATTCACTGAAGAATATATCTGAAAAAAGACTGAAGCCGCATAAAAACTATGCTTACTATGAATTTGCTCGAACAATATAAATATAGCTCGAAATGGAACGACAATTTTGTTCGTTACGCGACACAGTTGTAATGCGAAATTAAGTTGTTATACTGTTTTCAAACAGAGTCACTAGACCACAGACGCTCTGGGAACAAGATGTGGGTCCTAATTTGGTTTGAATCCCAGTCTCAAGGCTCGTCAGCGGTGTTGATGGATTCAAGCATGAGTTGTACAAGAAATCAGACCAACGTATTCGGTCTTGTGCATCCTCTGGTAGACTTCATTCGACAATGACTCCGGCTGGTAAACGAATCTAACTGTGTGAGTCATGTGCTCCCAATGTGGCTTCGTAGCTTACCTGTTAGAGAGTATTATATATAGGAAGACTGTTTCTGTATTTGGTTTGAATCCTGTCGAACCCCGATCCGTCACAATTAGAATTTCTGTGATATGAATACGACCAGGTTAATGGAAGAAAGAAACGCGCAGCAAGCAATGTCGTATTTAGGGCTTTACTTCAAGATGCGAATCATCCTGAGATACAGTTTTTAGACTTTTTCCTGGCGCAATACGAAGTAAAGTCAGTTGTGAGGCAGATTGGTCAGAGGAATATGCCAACTCTGATAACTTCGTGCCATTAGGACGAGAGAAAAACCCGACCAAATATTTGCTAGACAAATTAAGAAAATGAGTTCCAGTGACGTTGTAGATGATGACTGACAGTTCTCCTTTGATCCACTCCTTCGTATTGGCTATCTAGAGCAGTTTGTTTGTAAACACATATTAACAAGCACAAACGTAAATATATCACGGATTAATAACAAAAAGCCTAGTTGCATTTCGCTTTTTTTAAAATGTTATAACTCCGCTGAAGTTATAACTAGGAGATAACGCAGCAATTAGCAAGATTGTAAACTGTACGGTGGGCAGTATCAAACTTCAGAAGCGCAACCCGGAATAGTCGGTAGGATGTAACATGCAGAAATTATAAATTACGTTTCTCAAAAATGAGTCATTATTATCTTAACTCCATTGAAAGTAAGATGATTCGTCTCTGTGAATTCGCTTGATGTTCACGAATTTTGAGAGTAACCAGATGCAATCGTAAGCTACGTACCTTTTGTTAGTAACGTCTTCTAAACCCAACTAGTTTCATAGTTGCGTGATTTTGTGTGACTTTGTTTCAGACAACACCAACCCACATGAGGACTCAGTTAATTACTTGATAAAATGCAATCTATCACATCTAATAAAACGCGAGACTATGTAAAGCTCACTAAATTTTTCACAACAAAAATGGAGAAATAGTCAGTTGAGGACAAGTACATTAATTTGGCACTGTATGTGATTGGAATGAAAGCACTTCAGAGGAGAATCCCTCACACTAAAATATCTCCTTAGAGGCTAAGAAGATAAGTCAATAGATATTGATTTAAGTCTCTATTAAATAACATCTAGGACACCTGATAGCGTTACAACAGGAACAATGAAATCCCTCCTGAAATCATTGTCCCTCACATGCAACAAAAATTGTCGTACAACTTGAATGCTTCAAATGGAAAAACTTGGAGTACTTGTGAAAAATAACCAGACCAGGACATTTTACGCTACGGGCTACTGAAGATAGCGGTTATTCTAGGGCACCAGCGTTAATCACTTAACGACAGTACCCACCTGACCCGTCTCCATTTCCAATAAGCTGATGGGGTTATTAAAATACCAGAATACATGTCGTGCGTCTGCGATCAAGTGCATGCTAGTCAGCATACGTAAGCGTAAATATTGGCCATCAATTGAAGTGAACTGATCTATTTCTTACAAATCGCCTAGACCAACAGAACTGCCAACGTTGTCGCTAATCATTTGTATGAAACAGAAGCTAACTCCGGAGTCTTCCGAAGCAAAAGACTGGGTAATCTAAGAAGGTTTTTGAACGTCAACACTATTTTACAATTACACTAGACCAGAAGAGTCCTACCGCTAACAGTGATTATTTTTTATAATCTCGTCAGCGTCCTCTCCTAAGAAACGTTGTACAAAGTTGATTCTTAACTGTTTCGATACAGTTAATCAATAAGAGCATAAATATTCCTCTTTTTGCCTTTCCAACCTATCAATCGTTCCCATTAGAGTAGTTAATTAATTGACCAAGGAATAGTATATCGTTAAGTTCATTAACAAATTCTCTGTTCAGATATGGGATTTTTAACTTTTCTCTGATTTGTTCCCACTGGTGTGCGATAAAATATTTGAAACCGTATTTGTTTTGACTCGGATTCCAAATTCTTTCAACGTCTAAGTGCACATGAGTAAGACACAGCAACTATACGTCCTGTTTACCGTATTCGGCTTTTGGTAAATAATACTCGACATTCAAGTAGGTCATGTATTTTATTGTGTTCTGTCGGTGAACTCGCTTCTTGCAGTTTAATCTACAAGCATACTCAACAGATTTTAGATGCCTGCAACAAAAAAATTAATTTATATTACTTGATTTTGAAAGTCAACGACATTATTCAATAGTTCATTGCACTAGTTTCCGACTAAATCTGGCACAAAATGTCGGTTTCAAAATAGTGATTGAACCCAGTTTCGTGCTTGCCAAGTGAACATTTTTCGTAATTAAACTAAATAGTCTTCATCACGCAAAGTTTCACAATAAGATTCAATAACAGTATATAGGTCAAATTATTTATTATTTGACACTCATTTCCGTCTAATTAATACTGAAATAAACGTTATGTTGAAAACATTTCTTTGAAAGTACTTAAGAAATATTGGATGGACATGGTGAACATTAAAGTTTATGAGGCGGAAAGACAACTAATTTTGATGGCTAGTGCACAGCCTACTTGAAAATTAGTAGAGTACGAATACACGGTATAACGTCTTACAGATACCTAATTTAAAAGCTAGATGTGAATGTTTTCCGAATATGGAATCAAGTTTGCTGATAAACACCAGTAATCATATAGACAGTAATAATGATACGATCGTCTTACATTACCGAAGTCCTTTTTCTATCAGCGGAAGCTTTGGCGACTGTGCTGAGAAAAAACTTCTCTTTTGACAAGAAAATACGGATCAATTTATAACGCGAACAGTGATTTGTCAAATCAACGGTACATCAAACCATCATTTTTTACTGTACACCCGAAACTTCAAACTTTTTACTAATCCAAATCCCTTGAAGTGGAATTTGCGTTCCTATGCATTGAAGTACAGAGTCCTCGGAAGTTTTTGCGTTCTAGATTAGTCGCCTGAATAGGTCCGTTACTTTTTAACTAGATTTGAGGAGGTGCAGTTGCTGAGTGTTGGTCAAACTGAGATTTCTGAACTACGTATAATCGTTTATAAAAGTGGAAGCATTGAACATTTACCGAAAGGCTCAAAAATCACGCTTAATATCTTCTTTGCAATTTATGAAAGTTATTAAAGAAAATTGGATATAGTGGAGAGGGTACACACCTCATGCAAAATTAACAAAACCATGCTCTAGTTGTTTACACTATGCATCGATTACCGTCGTTATAATTGGGTAAACTTGAAGAGTATCGATTAGACTAATCTGGATTAACAGGTTTTCCGAAAGAAATAATAGGTTCGGATGAGAAAAGGCTGTAATTCATCAGGCCCGGGTGATTAACTTCTCACTAATGAAACACCAAGAAACTGGATCCTGCTATTCGGGGGTAATATCCTGAATTGAAAGGTCTTTACTTCCTTAAAAATACGCTCAGATC
>LOND01002488.1:0-11797 GCA_014220965.1 Paragonimus kellicotti
TTTCTGCTGTTTCGCTCCCGTGTTGTGTGGCACACTGAGTCACATGTGGACCGTTTGATACTGACAGGCTGCACAAGCCTATAAAACCACTTCACACAGACAAGTCTGTACAACCGTTATTGTATCTTTTTGGATAGCTCACACTCGTCGCTCCAGGTGAATGACACTGTTTGATGCATTAGTTCACAAGAAACAGAACACAACTGATGGCTAATCAGTCACTGAAAGATATTAGTTGATCAGGCCGAATACGTACCGAGATTTTCTCCATTTACCTGTATCACTTCATAGAGTCCTGTAATCCTTTCCCCGTAGAGCTTGCTACAGGTAAGCCCGTTCAGTGCAACATTGGGTTTCTTAGAGTCTAGTCGCAGTCGCGATTCTGTTTCCCGATGGCTCCGTAAGTCTATTTCTCTTGCCTTGTATTGTAGAACACCCGAATACGAGCGACATCTGGTCGATTTGTACTCGGAACCTCCGTACCGAAACTCTGACAACCCTTCCTTTCAGATAGGTCAATCTGCCTTGTCAGAATTGTGGTGAGTCTGTTGTTTAGCCAACGCTTGAGTCACTTAATAACTCGATCGGTGTATCGGAAAGTTTAATTTTCTGCTGTTTTTTTTTCAATGTTTTCCGTTCCCAATTGTTTTTCTGTCGTTCTGGGTAGCTACAATCATCGAGACAACTCATCACAAGTCTCGCCAGTAGCTAGCCTCGCCATGGCGCGCGGGAGTAAGCTGCGTTCCGATCGCGAGCCAAATGTAATTGACCTGTCACGTGCCTCCACTCTATCTGCACGATCAGGGGATCAATCGTTAAGCGAAAGTGAGTATGCGCCGTGTTGTTTTCAATCGGCAAGGTGGATGTGATGTTTTATTTCCTATCACCTATGACCTTTTTTAAGAGTACTCAGTTGATAACAATTCACAAGCGACAAAGCGCGTCTTAATGCAGATTAGTTTCATGCCCAGATCAAACCCCGATGTTTACTACTTGTCTCTTTTGCAACCAGTGTGAGGTTTAGTCAAGTGCTTGTGAACCCCCTTCTCAATGTTTTCATTAGGCTTCTTCGCAAGATTGATCCTGCGGTACTTCTGCCAGCGGTTTCGAGTTCCAAAATTCATTGAGCGCAAACTGAGATTTCTCTGTTCTGTGTAGTTATATACTCAAGATAAACGCTACCAAGAGGCCTGTCTTCTGTGATGGGAGTCATTAGCAAACAGGAATGGATTGACCCATTCTAGTAGATAAGCATCCATTACACAATCCTGGTTACCGCGACAGTTCTCACCGTAATCTGCGGCACTGGTGACACACCTAATACAAGGCCGACGGTAGACCGTCGGGTGAGAACTCCAACAATCCACAACCTATTATCAAAGGTTCATCCGCATTCAGTATGCGACAACTTGCATCAGTTCGTTCGTGGATCCCTAGTTAGATAACAGGATATTGACCAAATATCAACTGTTTCGTGCTGCACACAGTTGATTTCTGTGCGGTAGCGGTAAAGAAAGATGCATGAAATTACTAGGATAACTAAGGAAAAGGTGGGTAGAGATTCTATTGTGGAGAGAGATTGCGATCAATAGAAACATTAGAAGAGACTTCAGGAAACTATCAAATGTGCTTTTAGCGGATCATCTAAACGCATCTTTGCGGTGTGAGCTCCACTGTTCATTTTGGCACATTCAATATGAATTGAAAAAGTTTAAGGCAAAAATGTAACATTGAACATATGCGAACGGCACACGGTTGACCGTATCCATTTCGGGTTGATCTGTTACATTGACCGTAGTCACAGTGAGCCGCGTAATACTCATCACGAGTGGTTTGCACAGCACCTCTTGTGGTTCCATTCACATATCACATATGCAGTGTTAACCCGAAGGAATAAGACCAAGGGGACGCGTGAGTGGAGTCTTCGTGGTCCAACAGGCCAGTGCCGATTGGCCAGTTGGTAGGCTAGTGTTAAAATGAAACCGTCCTGTCTCGAAAACAACAAATAAACTGCAGTATCAAGATCTAAACTGATGAGAAACATACAGAACATCTAAGACAACGAGTGCATCATTGTAACGGTATACATTATTGTTCTCTAGGCGAAGGAAAGAAGAGAAAAAAAACTTGATTTTCGACCGAAATATAAAGAAGTCATTCACTATACAATGCTCCAGTAAAACTGAGGAAGAGAATGGGTAAAAGACCACTATGACCAAGTTTCTGAAAAAGAGAACGAGCGAATTACCAAACGAAGGCGATCGTTGGTTGACAAGTACGAAAACAGAAAAAAGACAACCTATTTGAGCCTAAAGTACTCGTCATCTCTTCGCCGATGCTATACTGTGAGTAGGTTGGATACCTGATAATCCCAGATGGCCAGCGCATTTACGGCCGCATTCATCGTAACGTCATATAGTCACGTCAGCACGACCCATGGCACCTATTGTTCCTTTACGTACCACATGCATGTATTCACGGTCACACAGTTGCTACTCATTGACGCTTTCGTCTTTCTCCAGACCGTCCGGTTCACTACTAAGTCCTCCCATAGTCTAAAACCCATATTATAATGCAAAACTATACTTGGATAATCTCTTGTTTTCTCCATTTTCGACCGCTGGAGTTTCGCTTATCTGCTTCCACTCGCCCGTACAGCAGCTGCTTGGGAATTCGTTCGTCGCCTACTCTACGGACGTGTCTTAGCCAACGAAGCTGACTGAGCATCAACATGGATTCCATTTCGCCGAAGTATCTCAGTGTTCGGAAGCATATCTGACCACCGAATACCCTAGATGCGTCTGAGACATTACAAATGTAACCGGCTCATATATCACACTTCCGTCATTACAAGGTCGAAGTTTAACTGCCGTAAGATAGTGTACACAACACCACTGAGTGGTAGACAGGTAGGTTGGTTTTCATCCTCAGGCTACGGTTCTTGCAGTGACGTCTTTCGAAAATCAGCGCTGGCCTTCGATACACTAGCTCACAACTCGCTGTCCACGGACAGATCTGTCGACAGATTGCTACTGAAGTAACAGAAGTTTATTCAGTTATCCATTGATTCGGACTACAAGTGAAGACGGAACACCTCTGGCCGGAGAAAACCAAAAATAAGAAAGCTTGTTACCTGTCGATACGCCTTTTCTACCAGCTAGTCGCGGAAACAGAGAAAGCCAAATTGACAAACCAAATATTTGTGATCTGCTTCCTTAATCTTCTATAACTCTTTATATGTGAGCCTTTTTTGTAGAATCGATTTGTGTTTACCCAAGCGGTGATAATGCTAGCTTTCCGATTGTTAGTTACTATTTGTTATAACTTTTGTCTCCGAAAATGGCGTTGCCATCTTACCGTCTTAACTTAACCTGTATTCATACTGATGTGAGTTAACGGATATTTTATGGTCTCCATTCACCTAGATTGCTTCTTGTGTCACTTTACAGCAACGTATCCGAAAGACGTTCCTCTGGATTCTGATTCAATCACTATCAACGGTTCAACGAGGTCAACTGGCATTCCTCATGTGTCGGTCACTGCACAGGGGACCGGAGCACTGAATTCTGGTATAGGTGATAAAACGGGCGCAGTTGGAAATCGACATATCAAAATTCGTGAGTTCATTCACATATTCGACCAGATGTAGCCTTTGTACGCTCGGTATTTTTAATGTGTGTGTTCTCTATTTGTCTGGCTACGGCCGTGCCGTTTATGTGCGAGATTTGTGTGGTTGCACGGATTTTTGTTTACACTTTATTAAACACAACGAGCTAGCTATCTCTTGTTTCGGAAATTGATGGAGTGTCTGTTACTGATCTGCTCGGCGTTTTAGCCACTGATTGAAAGCGGGGTCACGCTGGGACAGGAAGATTATACTCCGTTCAGTCTCAGCCACAAATAACATAATGTCACATGAGGCACACTGGTCATACGCACCTACTTACACATACGGCATCACGTCAATTAAGTGGTCGTTTAACCACTGTACGTCTTCATCGAATACATCTTGTGTGGATATAAATTGTCTACTGCTGTTATTCTGGATGATCTGTTTTTGTCTGCCCTCCGATAATTGTCTTAATGCCTTTGAATGTTGTTGAGCTCAAGTCGATTTTATAAGAGCAGCCTTGATAGTGTGATCATTCACAGATTATACTCATCGAAAGCTTTACAGGACCAGCTTGTTTCCAAAAAGTTTAATTGTCTACGAATATGGGCATGGATCTCGCTGCTGGTTATCTCTCCTTTACAATGCGATTAGTTAAAAAAGCAAATTGTTGTTGAAATGCTTTCGGATCTGTAAACTGTATATATTGGTTAAGCCTTTGATCCGCACTAGTTGCGACTCAGAGCATTTCTCATCTGTTTATCCGAGCTGGGCTGATTTTTCGGCCAGTCAGGTGGAGTGGTATACTACAAATTGGACAGAGATGTTTCGATATGGTCTAGAAGAGATCTGCTGTTTGACCTGGTGGACAGATTGACGTTTTCTGTTGGTCTAAATGTTCTCTTTTTCTGTTTTTATTTACCGTAGAATTTTCCGATTCGACCACCAATTTCTACTGTTGTGTGTATTACGCAGCCGAGTTCTTTCGACTACGTCAATTATTGCTACCACAAGGAGATACGGGGTGAGTTTGGCAACAGCTCTTAAATCGGTATCATTTTGAGAAACGCTGCATTAAGTGTATTCGAAAACCGTATGCTTTTGATAACGCTGGTTGTTCTGTTATTCATTCATTTTCTGAATAGACGCGTTGTGCACAAACGGAGATCTACAGTGATGTTTTATGCGTTGATGTCTCTTCCCTGTTCTCTGTTTCTCTCAGTTTTATTCGCTCACTTTCGCGTAGCTTCCAGTGGGATGCTCTGGGCGGGAAATCCGGTTCACTCTTTATGAAGACAAGAGGTTCGTTTTCTGGAGCTGGATAGACGTATTTTAGAACTATTGCTGAACATTTCTTTTAGACTTGTGATCATTGCGACGTATCAGTATGCGATGGTGGATTTGCTTCAAACATTGAATGGGTATACGCTATGTTTTTGTTTCAGTAGGTCTACGTTATCTCTCTTCCAACTCATGGCATTTTTTTCCTGTGGGGGTTTTTGTTAATTACCTACACGTTTTCCCACCGTAATAGTTCATCAGTTTCCCACTCAACTTCGTAAGCAGATCAACAGGTTTGCTTGTAGCCCTGTTCCTTGGAAGAATGGTTGGGTCGAAGGAACATCGCTCAACCGTTTCGTTGCTAGTGGTCCGTCGATTACCTCTGCCTCTCTGGCGGGATCAGTTGGAATAGTTGTGACCTGGTTTAGCAGTAGTTCAGCCAGTTCATCCATAGAGACACTACTGTGGAGTGTAGAATTCGTCAAAGTCTTGCGGAACGAAGTTTTAGTGGAGGACTCTGGCAGAAACTGTGGTGAGGAATGAGTTCGTACACTTACCCCATCGCGTAAATCCGAATAACTTCAATAACGTGTTATTTGCTGATTCTTTGGGTTCCCTCCTTCACGGATTGTGGAACGTTTTGTGGTTAAGATGGGATTATGAGCCAAGTTCGAGATTGAAACTTTTTCATGAGAGTCTCCTCAAGCAATACTTGATAGTTTGATCAGCGCAGCCCTGGAGAAGGTGAGTCAAGCGAGTTAAGTTGGTTTTCTATCATCTGTTTACGAGCCTCCTCTTTTGCAAGTAGTTAAAGTTTGCGCAAGCTAGTCTATCAGCAACACGAGTCGAAGTTATAGAGTTCCGGGTTTTTAGGTATCTAACAGACGTGATAACGCGAAAACTTTAGTGTACGATGTGAAGATGCGGCGTATTTCAGGCGAGATTTATGTAGATATCTTGTTGAAATTGAGTGCACATGCTAAGTAGTTGTAGTGATTTGAGTGACAGTTGTCGAAAGAATCAGAGGAAGTTGCGGATTTGACCGCTAAAACAGCCTTAGTTTGTTGGAAAACTATCACCCGTTTTTAAATGATTAAGGATATTTTCATTAACAGTTCTCGTTGTTCCGATTGGTACTGATTGCTACTGTGCTTCACGACCTTCGTTTTGTCAACTCGACTGTGTAACTGAAATATGTTTTAGCCACCGGTCTATTACAAACAGACTGAGATAGCAGCTGATCGCACCCCTGTTTGACTGACTTTGATCGGTCTCCGTTCTGCTCATAACCGTTCACAGGTAGATTTTACTTAGCTATACTTTCGTCAATGGACACGTTGCTTCAATTTCATTATACTGAGCACAGTGTTTTTGGCCATACGTCTAGCTGATGTGATACAGTTAATGAGTAATCGGTAGACTATGCTCTTTTCGGTTTCTGGGACCAGATAATATTGATACTTTGTTGGTAAGTTCGATGGCGAAACTCGGTTGTTGTGTCGTTAACAAGAAAAGACCGTCTGAAAACTCCATTTGATTACGAAAACCAAGGTTGGAAACAGTGAACGACCAATATGGCGCTCAGGTTGATTCTCCACTAAACATAGGAATCAAAAGAACTAACCACCAAATGGGGAGAGCATGACTGTTCAACTTTCCAGGCGGTTCGGATTAAGTGATAGTTTTCAGAAGTTTCGTATCTACCATTTCAATCAGACGGTATGATTATTAAATACAACCAACTAAGTTCCACATTTTTAACATAACTGTTCGTTAACCGTGTCACTTATTCCTCTTTTCCTCACAGAGATTATGTGTTTTGTCCCGTATATTGGGCATATTTCACGTTGGATTTAAAAACTCATTATCCGGCGAAGCTCATCGTTTTGATGTCCTCGTGATGGAGAATTTGTTCCACGATCGAACACAATTGGCCTTCATCTACGATTTGAAAGGCTCGCTTCGTAAGCGTCTTGTCGATGAGTCTAGCGCGTTTAAAACCTCCTCCAAGCCATCTAGTGCGGACTTGCCCGTGACCGGTCAACTATCTGAAAGTCATCACACCGTCGTTGCACGTGGTGGATCGAATGTTGTTGAGTGTAATCAGCTGGATTCTGATGAGCGCAAACGAACACCTGTACTGTTAGATCAGAATCTGTTGAATGCGTCGGTGGATAGCCCTCTTTATTTGAGGGTTCACTCAAAGGTTTGTATCCGGTTTTCGTTGTTGTTGAAGTAGATTAGCCTTTTATTAAGATATTGAGTAATTTAGCTTGGAATATTTGCCCAATTGAAATCTGTTGGTCATTCAAGTCGAGCTAACAGTACGCTACGTGCGCTTCCTGAGGTGAATATTCACCTTTAGACATACTAATACTTTCAGTAAATGAAGGGCACCTGATGCAGTGAACGTAAGTCACACAATATTACAAAATGCAAGTTAGTGATAAACAGTAGATATTAACAAAATATCAGCATCGGGTACTAATTTGTTTCCAGGGTTAATTCGTGAATAAGAAGACTGGGTTTATGTGTAACTTGAGGTAAGTAAGGATCAATAGAAGAGTCCCAGGACCGGATGAATACTGATATCTGGATTAGCAGAATGAGCATTTTTGGTCGGTTTTAAAGTTGGTTGACCACACTTGAACCAACGAGAATTGGCTTTGAGTTTTTTAATTCACATACATACAGCTGTACACAAGCAAGTGCATGAATTTCAAAGTCATGTCTGCTTTTTGTGACTTCAGACTTTGTATACATGTGTGCCTCAGTTCACTTTATTTTCACTCTTGTTCTACAGAATGCATTGTCACATTGCCTTCAAGTGGATACTGACTTTTTGGCGAACTTATTTCTCATGGACTACTCTCTGCTGGTCGGTGTCGATCTGTCCACCAACCAGCTGGTCATTGGCCTGATCGACTATCTTCGCAAATTCACATTTGACAAACGCATGGAGATGATGATCAAACAGACCATAACTAGCGTGCAAGGCCCTCCACCCACCATTCTCACTCCCGATTTGTACCGAGAACGATTTTTGGTCCAAATGGACAACTACTTTCCGCTAGTTCCCGATCAATGGTACGATAGTCTGGCGGAGCACGCCGAAGCCTGGCTTGTTCATGCTTCACCTACCCCGATCACGAATACCGCTCAACCCCTTTTTCAGGGTCAAGTGAATAGCGCCTAAAATATTGAACACTGATTTCCGGACCTGTGTGTCTATGTTGATCCGAAATCGTTTTTGTCAGAGCATATTTTCTTCCGAAACGTTGGTTTTATTATTTTCAAAATACCTTTTTTCATGCCCTACTTTGGTTATTGCCCTTGACAGTCTTTCACCATCGAATTGTCTTTATCTTCTTGTGATTCGTTTGTGTGCTATTCCAGTTTATAAATAAAATTTACAAATAATTAATTGTATTTCGTTTCAACCTGATGACTTTGTGTGTACAGTACGTTGCTTTGACTTTTGTTGCACCAATATTGACTTCATGTTTGTTTGTGTTAGAAGCGACTGGGGTCTTGGCTAGTTGAGTCTTGCCTCCATATTTTATGTCAATTTGTAATGTTCTATTGAGACGATGACACAAACCATGTGACTATGATCGTCTCCTATTAAACAAGAGACTTGTGTGGTTTACTTTGTGTTTTTACTTGCGTTTCTGTGATTCGACATGTATAGGCTGATGTGATTCTGTTATCTGTTCCCAAGATGGCCATGTGTTCTTCTAGTGCATGACCGTCGGCTTTTTGGATAACATACAGTGAAAGACACATTCTTCCTTCCATTCTTTCATACTTGGACTTATGGTTGACGAATACATGCAAATCAGCTCAGATGCTCTTCTTTTTTCCACACTATTGTCCGGAACCTTCACATCTGTTATGGTTCATTCTTTGCATGAGGTGGTTAGTCTGTTTTGCATTTGTATGAATCAAAATTGTGGGATACTTGTTGTACTTACGTGGATTTGGGCATAGAACGATGGTTGTTTTCTGTGTGTTTATCCTTTTTAAACTAATGTTTAAACTGTCTGATTTAACCTGTTTTCACTACCAAGTTATGCATATGACTTCCACGGCCTTGCTCCTGAACGTTGTCGGAGGTGGTTTTCTTTGAGAAGAATGAATTCCAAAAACAGCAAGTGGTTAGGGATGCATTCTGTCCTTCCATCAGGAAGACTTTCACTTTTATCCTAGCAGACATTAAACTTCAAAACTACCGTGGGTTTCGAAATGTCCGTTGCAAACATTCCTAGCTTGATTTCGGGCCAACAGATTCTCTAGACCATCGTCGTTTACTGCACGTCATCATTCCGGGTTCATATATGTTCTCGATCTAAACTAACTACGTTTCAGTTTGTTGTTTGATGAAGTGGTGGTTTGTATGGTATCTGACTGATAACTGTAGTTTTAAGCACAACTCATCAGATCAATGCTCATGGATTGTCCTGAGACAGACGGGTTTCCGGATTCCGTTTTTGGTTTGTCCAATCGATCGGGTTACGGATTGACTTTAGAATGCACTTGAAAGTTTTAGTTGTATTGCCCGCACGATAGTGATTCCGTCTTTTCTGAAATCATATTTCCTGTTCAGCCGAAGTCCGCCTATAGACTGTAGGCCATGTGTTCATCGTAATCGCAACCTAGAAGGAATCTGTACAACTACAGTGATGCAGGCAAAGAAACTTTACTGCCATCACACTCTATATGATGTTGATGCTATCTTCGGCTTGATGACCATGTTATGCAGAGGATCATGTTTACTTTTTTGGTTTGTTTACTACCTACTTAGAAGGTCATTCAGGCTAGATGAGTTACTTGTTTGATGAAAGATTGCAAGACCATTTACATTTAACTTCCATATTGGTTGTTGTTGCCACATGTTTTGAATGACTAGCTCCTGATTTTGTTCAATTTGAGCTGTATGTGCTAGTTGACCTGTGGCTGTTACATTATGTTAACATGTGTTATTCCCGCTATGTTATGCACTACTCGTGTTGTTCACTGAGATCAATGCGGAAAACCAACCACAGGGTCATATGTTCGAACCGAATAACCAGCTCACGTGACGTAACCTGTCTCATAAAACTAAACAACTTGTATTTTAAAAGCCGTCGCTTGACTGATTAGATGTTCATAGATTTGCACTATCTTACTTTGTTTAAGTTCAGCCAGTCTTTCTCAAACTAAGAACAAGTTTGAGTTAATCCAGTTGGTCACATTGTCGATGGAAACGCTGTGCTACGCTTTCACAGTTTCCGAAATGCCAACCATAGCATCCTTTGTGAAGCTCTAGTACATTTGCAGCTCACCTGTGACGTGGTCTTTTCTTCTCAGTATGGCGGTGTACGTATCTTTAACGCATTTACAAATACTTCTTGCTGTCTGTTGATTGTGTGGAGGTTCTGTATGAAATTTGGCTCGATTCACCGAGCGCGGTTTTCATCAGCTTTTCCGTAGCTTACGTACTATGTATAGAAACACTTGTTTGCGCATCTCTTTTAATTATCCGGTTTTATCCGATGCGTTGGTTATAGTGATTTGTCATGGTAGTTTTCGACAGGAATTAAAATGTCGCTAATTGACCCCATGCTTGAACATCATTCGCTGAGTACATATGGTATATGGTAATTAGGCTGTGACACTAGGCTGACACTATGGCTCAAATTCAAACAGTTGATTTCGTATATTCGCTGTCATCGAACTCGGAATGTTACAGCTTGTGTGTGTGCCTATTTTCCTGTTTTGAATTCTTAAGTTTTTCGACGGAAATAATCCTTTTCTCTGTAAATGAAATGCATTATTGTGTAAAATACCCACATTCTTATGCTGTTTGCGTGTCAACATTTGTTTTTCAAATTATGCTAAACGGTTTTCTTTATGTAGAAGGTTCACCGCAGGTGACAACGGAGATGTTACTGCAGATTTTTTTGTTTTCAGTTCGTCATATGCAACAATGTCTTGTGATTATCTCAACTGGCCAACTGACGGGAAGAAACTGAGCATCGCGTGAGTTTCTCGGGTACATTTCCAAACATAGTGCATGGTGAATTTTGAAATTTCGTCTTTTTCATCAGTGGATGGACTCGGATTTGTCTGACATCTATTTATATAGTCATAACTGGTAGAGCGTTTTGGTTGACATAATTTGAACATCACACTAATAATTGTAGTTTTCGCCTTCCCATAAACTTTTCAATCGGGCGCTTCCGTAAAAAGGCGCCATACTCGAGTTTCCTTCATTTTGGATACTGGTCATATTGCATATCCTTGCCGCGAATAGGATTTTAACTCCGACCACGCTTTCGTAACCATGTTAACCACCGCGTCATTGGCTTCACATTAGGCACAACTGAATTGTCATATCAGAAAGTTCAGTCACATGCGCCTGTGAGTAGTAGCACTGTGGTCGTCCGATCTCCTCGAATGGAGACACTGTAACTGTCCTGTTAACTCTAATCGCTGATCCCATTGCTGGGAATTCCCACTTCTTGGCTCCGTAGGCCTGTAATTGCGTCAGATCATCAGAAGCGATCGATACATGCAAGCCCGTGGAAGTGCAATCCGCCACTTCGGCTGGCCTCAGAACAAGCTTGAGTAGGCAGACATGATTCAACGCTGAATGCAGGAGTAAGCTCTGACAAACGAGCAAATGACTGGTTTTTGTATCGCCGTGCATGGTTGATGTAGAAAATGTGATTAGCTTAACGTTGCTGACAGAAGTAACACTTGTTTGCTTGAACGTGATCCAACGTGTTTACTGCACCTAGTCCGGAGTATTTTCTCTATCACATACACGGAAGGTTCGGATTTAAGTACGAACCCTAGGAAGATTCGAATTCCCACATTCCGAGTATTACAAGTTGGCGTCTCAAAATAGAACTGCCTGTAACT
>LOND01002488.1:26570-39585 GCA_014220965.1 Paragonimus kellicotti
TATATATATATATATATGTATTATATATATATATATATATATATATATATATAGTGATTACATTTATGGACAATTATTCATTAACTCAAGGTAACTTATTGGTGGTCGTCTGTTGGCTGTTTACCAAGGTGCTGTATCGCCCTAGCATAACACATTGTTGGCGATCGAAGGAAACGTGTCAACTAAGTAACGTGACCAACTGGAGCAAATATTGCTGTTGGAAAACTGCTCGTAAGATGGGTTGTTAACAAAAGCGTCGAGGTCACATCATACCAAGTGTACGACAAATTAAAAACGGGAATATCGCAGTCAGAATGAACAAGAACCTCACTAGCTGCGCCCCATATTTAACTGCTTACTCATGTACAAATGAAATTCCTCCTTCAGATCCCGACTTCGCAGCGGGTGGCGTTATGGAAAACCAAGCATGAAGCATTGTCAGTTACCTTTCAGTCTGGGGTTGGAAAGAATGGTTCATATGTGTATCTTGAAGCAAACAGGCTGTTAGAACTGACATCTTCACGCGTTTTTGTTTTCATCTGACCAACTTAATAAGCTTTGCGACTTGGTTAGGCTGATGTTTACGAAGAGATAATTTGATTTACCCTTGGGGTTCGAGGATTCCCGTCGGTATCAGTCACTGTTATGGATTTTGCTTTGTTTGTACAGATCGTCATTCACTCATGAATTTCTCCGTTCTGCTTTTATCTCGCTTTTTAGGTTTACTACATTCCTTTGGTACCGTTCTACAAACAGACCATATTTTTCACACTCTATGGCACGTTGCCTATCGTTCGAGAAATTCTTATCCGCGAACAAGTGGATTTGGTGCACGGACACTCGGTAAGTTAATGTGATGCGACGTAGGTGTTTCAGAGCTCGAAACAATTGAGTGATAACAACACTGATTATCAGTCACGTGGTTAGAAGTTTAAACCTCAGTTGCCCCTGCCGTCGTATCTTGAATAAGCGGACTGTTTGCATCTCTCATACAACTTTATATTTTTTCATAAGGTAAGCAGTTCAGTGATAAAAAGTGTAACTTAATCGAAGTTTACCTAGATTAGACTTTATGAAACAAAACTGGAACAAATAATCTTACGTTCGAACCAAATGGATTCTTCAAGTTCACGTTTAGGTGGTAGGATTTTCGAACAAGGCTTGAACAGCGACTATTGAACTTTTTTGACTGGTAATTTATCACATGACATCGGTTGTGTTCGTACTGGATGTAGATGCTGTCTCTCCGGAGCTTTTGGAAAACACACTCAGGTGTTGGTTATCGGGAATGTCGGTAGTCTCCATATTCAAAACGGTCATCCCACTTGTGTAGCATTTGTGAGAGATTGCGGGATGTCTTAGTAATTGGAACAACAATTTTCAATTGGCACTAAACCTGTTGGTCAGATCAAGCTGGTACTGGAGGTTGTCAACCTTCACAATTGTTGTTGTCCGATTACAAACTGTACACTGCTCATGGAATGTTTTTACACTTCTCTCCAACTGGTACGCGTTGTAGGCTGATCTCTTTACTGTCATCAACTGGGTTCAAAACCGCCTGTTCTACCTCCCCCCCACGACTGAGAGCAGAAAAGCACGGTTGTTCTCGAAGTGCAAAGTGATCACAGAGCCCAAAGAACAGTGTGTCAATAAGTAAACAGCCATGGTGTAGCAAAACAGTGAATGATTAAACCGCCACCTGTGGCAAATTAGGAGGTCTCCAGTAGCCAGAATACTACAGCTTATCGTAGGACTGTGATGTGTGATCGCGCAAACATTGTTCATTGATTTTCACATCTAAAATTGGTCTGCATGCAATGGAAGGAATAGGCTGTTAATTCTGACGATTGGTTGTATTCCTCTGTTATCCTCCCATTACACTGTTTTGTTGGTTTCTGTCTTACACGTGCAGGACAATAATGTGGCCGTGTGTGGCCTTCATAGCCGTTCGGCAGTGTGCCACTGTGATCTTCTCTCAAGGTCACGTAGTTTTTTGTCCGCTGACGAGGTTACGAGTTCCTTCAGTGGCGAACAGTGTACAAACTGTAAACTTTGGTTTTCGTACATCTGTTTAGATCTAGCACACTCATCGGTTCTTCGTTAGCGGTTCGCTCTGAGTGAATTGGTTACTTACCAGTCCGCGTCAGCCGACATAGCGCCACGCGGTCACTTCATTACAGCCTCTGTCCAGCAAATGCTGAAAGAAAAGAGAGCCTTTCCTTTGCTGATATTCAAACAAACGTGGTTGCCACGACTGTGATAGGCGTGGTTATTCCATGCAACCGTATATAGCTCTCTACCAGCTTATTGTGACAGGTACATCACGTTCATCTTTTCAACAGTGGCAGGCTTTCAAAGTGCTTACGTCGTTTGTTTGCACGAGACGCCAGACGTGTCCTGGTCCACTGGTGCTGCAGTGAACCTCACCGAGGGACCAGAAATTAGTTTAAACGAATCACACATCTTGACACCCATGCACTCTGGGCTTGGCGTTGTGGATTCACCTGACACAAACACGTGCGACCAATGCCTTCTTATTGGCAGATGTTTAAAGCGTCCCATGTAACATCCTAACCCATTTCATTTATTGACTCTCCTCTGTCAAAGCTTGTATATTCTAATTGCTTTTATTCGGGTCACTTAATAAATGGCTGCTCAAGGTTTCAACCAAAGATTTGCTGTTCGAGAAAATTATTGAACAAGCACTTGACACCGTCGACCATTGTTTTAACGTTGCAAATGTACTGAACCCAACTGCGATTTTTCTCGGAATATGTCTCCTATTTGTGTTCACCCACATTCCTATGAAACATATTTTGCTTTCTATTCCTTGTCCACTAGTCATTTTCCGACCTTGGTCATGAGACTGTGTTGCACGCACAAAGTCTCGGTATTCGTACAGTAGTGACCGACCATTCGTTGTTCGGGTTCGCTGATCTTTCTTCCCTCACGATGAACAAGACAGTGGAGAGTGTGCTGACGGCTGTAGATCATGTAATTTGTGTGTCGCACACGTGCAAAGAGAACACCGTATTGCGCTGTCGGCTGGACGCACAACGCGTGTATGTAATCCCAAATGCGATAGACAGTTCCGCGTTTACGCCGGATGTTACAGCCTCCGACGCCAACTACGGTTAGTCCTAAGTCAATGCACGTCCAAATTATTCTAACCTCTAACCAGCATTCTGTGTCCTAACGACACTGATCCATCAGTTTCTTAGGCCGTCACTTGTTTGTCATGCCACTGTGGATAACTAGTTTGCGGTTACCTGGATGGGAGGATGGGATTTGTTAAGTTTAATCTCATGTCTGTTCTCAAACATTCAACATCAAGTAACTCACGCTTTGTATACAAATAATCTAGCAGCAAGAGAGGAAAAATGGTACTTGTTAGAAGGCCCTGTTCTGAGTTTCACTATTCCACTTCATTAATAATCGTTACTTTCAAGACACTTCAGTCAAACAAAAGCAACGTGCACACCACCAAAGCCGCATCTAGCAATTCACACTCTGATAACAGTGCTAAGTATTCTTCACAAGTACTGCACAATGGCGGGCGTCAATATTCTGAGTTTTTTTAAAGAACCCATATGTCGGCACCGTAGTGTGGTCTCAGATAAATTTGATGCAATGGAACGGTGGAACGATGCACATTCACATCACTCATATTCAGGAGTTTGGTTTTGTGTTGATTCCAACAACATATTTCCCTTTATTGAGATAACGCGTTGATATTTCGTTAATTGACAAGTCTTTATGGCTCTTTTGCCTTTTCCGTCCGTTGTGGATCGTTTTCTTTAATTACTATTGTAACACGCATGCTCGTGAGAATTTCAACTCATCCAACAAGAGTTAACAACTGAATGCCCCCATAAGTGACTCTGAAATCAGCTTTTAGGATTTATTTAGTCTTTAGACAGACGTTCACTTAATCATAACATCTGCATCCTCGTTCAGTTCTTGCTCATTTATGTCGCCTAATTTGCCAGTATGTACTCATTTTCGGCTATGGATATCATTTTCTTTTCAGCCAACTTGAATCACATTATAACCCGTCTGATTTGGGTGTGAATGGGTCAACAATGGCGACTAGTTGTACACTTCATGTTTTTTTAATGGATCACTTAATTTCGCTCAGCTTGGTTTTTTTTTACATTTTATCGTCTGTTTATTTCTATCTCACTCTCTCCTGTTCTAGTAACCGTGGTTGTCGTCAGCCGTTTGGTGTATCGGAAAGGAACTGATCTACTCGTTGCTATCATCCCTCCCCTGTGTGCTCTTTTTCCTCAACTTCGTTTTCTCATTGGTAAGTGTCAACACGAGCAGTTTAGTTCGTGTAATCACGGATCGGCTGGTAAAAGATAAAACCACGGTCACCTACTTTTGCCCAGATGAATTGTAACTGTGACATTATTTGTTATGCCCTAACGTGTTTGGCAGACAATATTCAGTGAATGTCCGTCTTTGATTAGATTGACATGCAACGTGTTACAAGATGTGTGACGTCGGTAGCACCGCATGTGGAAAGTTGAAAAGATACACGGACGAGTTGGACTTCATCATCATTGGTTACAGTGCTTGACGTTGATATCTCACTGACATACCGTCATGAGAAAAGATTAAAAACGATCAGTACTTTGAACTCATAAGGAACGAAAGGAATGTGACCCTATACACAAAGCTCATTTATCCGAATCCTAACATCTAGGGCAAACCGAAAACTCGGTTGCGAGTGGGATTAAGACATCATTCGTGGTACAACTGCCTTGTGGTTTCCTTCTCTATGCTTCATTGGTTGCGCTTACCTTTCAAACTATTCAGTAAAACAACATCCATGCCACTAAATCCGTTTGGTAGCCTTTTTTTACAGCTGCGGTCACCGACTCCGTAGATCGCGAGGGTTCCGATCCGGAACACGCACCTGAACTATGGTGGGTAACCTACTGGCAACCATTTTTGTTCCTCTACCATATAATATCGTTCGTCCATTTCAAACCCTACGCCCGTAACTTGCGGCGTCGGCAAATAGTGTTCGATTTGAGAGTCGTTTGATTGATATCCCTTATTCCATTCGTTCTTAAAGCTTAAACAAGTAAATCCGTTTGATCATCACTATCACATATCCGCTTCCTTATCCCGTTGTTGCCTATGTTTTAATGCTAGTTGATAAATACCAATGCATACAGACATTAATGACTTAATATGTGAAAGCGGTTCACATCTTACCCTGTGAACGGCTTATGTTCTTATGGTCGCCCTACGTATGTGTATCTTAAGCCGTAGAGGGATACCGATCTGTTGCCATAAGTGACCTTTACTAATTTAGACCCTTTTAGCACTGGAGATGCAAACCTCCGTTTTACTACCCACGCCTCCCTTGCAGCCGTTACAGTCTCCTAAGCCGTAGACTTGAAGTCGGCCTGTTTCCTTCATCCCGAGTGTTTGAGCGAACACATGTCTGAGCTAGCGAGGCTCGTAGAACAGACAATTGTGTCAAACGGTCGGTAGTCTGCATGTCTTGAAGACAGTTTGTTGAGTCCCATCATTATTGACTCGGTTGCTCTACATCCAGCAGACCGATACGTTCAAACAACTTTGTACACGGGCCTCACTTTCTCTGACATTTCGTGTTAGAGGATTGATCGCTTCTCATCAGCCTGTTCATCAGCGTTAACTGTAAACCGGCCATATTCAGTCTTTACGACCACAGCTTACTTCGGTAACGCCCCGCTATCTTCCAAAGTGACCTTTAAAAAACGGTGTTGATTTACTCCCAGGAGCGCCTTCAGAAACGTGCTGAAGTAGACGCAATAGTTAGTTCGTTTTGTGATCAATTGCTCCGTTCCCTTCACTACCTTCAAATTCTTATTTAGTGTGGTCCGCATTGTTGTGAAATCAAACCCAGATATTTTGTAGAAGTTGGTGAATGTATACACAGTGACTTCCGGTTGATTCGTCACTCCGTACAGTTAGTCAATGTTTGTCGGTCCCTCCGAGTGGCGGATTGGTTGGAAATCTCTGCATTTCTTCTCACGTGAAAACAGGAATCAGTTTTGACATGGGACATGTTAATTTTCTCTATCTAAATGTCTTCCAATTTTGTTCATGCCTTATCATTGTTGACAACCTATCCACGCGACTAACTGCGTTGCAGCATTGCTTGTTTACCGGTTTCATTGGTTGGCTGAAAAGTGCGTACATCTTATTCACTGTGCTACCCAGAGATTTACTCTGATGGTCATGTGCCGGTCGATCGGTTAGTACCCTTGACATGCGAAACGAAAAACCAGTTTCACGTGTTCTTGCAGTTCTTAGGTGACTATGTACATACCGACAGTCGGGCGCCCGTTGGCCCAATTTTGTGATACCCGATATTTACAGTATGTTCATGTTATACGTGCGAAATCCTTTGCATTATTCATGGACACAGGTTAATTATTGTCAGACGGTCTTTGTTCTCCATTACGCTGTATGCACTGGTAGTTATGTACTGTGTTCGTCTGGTGTCTACAGAATTAGTGCATACACGACAGTTTTTTTCACGCAGTGTTCTAATAGCTACTAATGGTGCATATTTCTGTTATAAGTTCATCATCTCCATCATCATCATCACCAAAGAGCAATACATCAGTGGCTCTCACCGATGCCGCGGCCTTAAAACACTGCTTCAGAGACGTCTCTCTGTCACCAGAGGTGTCCTATTTTAGTGGGGACTGTCCCAGACTTGCAGACATGAGGTTTTATTTCATTTGCTATACTTCTGTAATTGCTGATGCAACTTTCTACGTACAATTCTCTGTGCTGAAGTCAATTGTTCATGGTTCCCATATTCAACAAGGTGTCAAGGTTTTTTGAAGAAACAATAGGAGGATTAGCTTGGATCCAGCCATGACCATAGCTCTGGCTCGTCGACTCACTACATTTCACAGAGTAAACGATAGGGATGAACAGACAGGGTTTCGTCTTGAGTGAGAATACATTGCTCACTTTATCATTGTACCACATTTTGGAGCAGCATCATACACACCGCCGGCCAACACTTGCCGTTCGTCTTGAATGCACAGGTGTGTTTGACGGTCAATTGTTTTGCACTTTTGCAGTCGCTGTAATGCAGGGGTGTACCGACCAAGTATGTGAACATACTGTCGGCGCCTTATTCTCATATTTTGGCTCAGGTTACGGGTTTACGGTGAACTGTCTGACAGTTTCAGCATCACGAGCGACGTACGTCACGATTTTCTGTTGCCACCATTTTTGTTCAACTTTGTCATAGACGAAATAATGGAGGACTGTCTGCGGCACTCAAAGATGCCGGCGTGGACCTCCTACCTGGTGAAAGACTGACTGATCTTGATTATGCTGACGACGGGGTGTTGTTGTTTGGCAGCTTTCAAGCAGCATAAACAATGCATACGCTATTTTTCATTTTGGTAATGTTTTTGGAATGCAGTGCACTACAAAGTGCCTTTACGAGACTGCTATGCTTACGTAGGATTTGATGTTGGATAATGACGTCGTGGAAGCTGTTGACCGATTTACTTCGGAATTTCAACGAGACATTTTATCAGTCCATGTTCAGCTTTGCTGGTTGGTTAACTGTTTTCCAAATTTTTGTGGGTTGCTTCATCTCGATTGGAATCAGAACGGGGAACTGCGCAACCGATTTTCCCTTCTGACGTTTACAGTTCGTTTGTAAACGCTTTTCAGGTGTGCATTCTTCTTTCGGGTCGGAAGAGGTAACGCGGTCGAACCTGTTTTGCTTGTCATGATGTGCATTCGCATTCAGTTAATTGGTTAGATGCCCGTTATTTGTCATATGACATTGTAAAACAGCTTGCTCTGAACGGAGCGAGAAACCTGCACTTTGGCTTGACGCATATAGCTTGACGCTTTCGGACCACTCTTTGTTGATTACACATACACACACACACAGTTGATTTATTATTTCTCCTTATCGTGTCTCACATCGTTTGGCTTACTTGTGTTTACACATTTGTAGACCTCATTTTATTTTATTTTCTCCATTCTACTCTAAATTCTGTCGGCGTCGTTCAAACGCCCTGTGCCCATTACATTACCATTGTGTTTTCTTGACAGGTGGGGATGGACCAAAGCTTATTGATTTGGAAGAGGTGCGCGAGCGTCATCAGTTGCACTCGCGTGTAGAACTATTAGGCGCTCTCGCTCCGGAACAAGTCCGTGGAGTAAGTTTCAGTTGCTAACTTTCTTGGCTTATCTGTCCTATGTCTCTTTATCTATTTATATGACTTGCTTTCGCAGGTGCTCGTTCAAGGGGATATTTTTCTTAACACGTCTCTGACTGATGCATTCTGCATTGCTATCATCGAAGCTGCCTCTTGCGGGTAAGTAATCTGTTTCCCTCACTTTGTCTTCTGTTGCACTCACTTTATTGTTTATCGTCAACTATATCCGAAATTTTACCGACTGTTTATTCATTTCTTCCTGTATTTGTTTTGTTCCGTCATTTGTTCCACTCTCAAAGACTTATATTCCTGTTTCGTTATTGTCGTGCAGACACTGTGTTCTATTAACCACCATCTGGAACATACATTCCGCGAAAAAAATTGTTAAATCACAATTCTTCTTACCAGTATTTGTTATTATTCTTTAAAACTGTGTGGCCACATACTGATACCTGAGGTGCATCTCACTAAAATGGAGGACAGTTTCGTTTGTATTCTTAACGATTAATTGACAAGAATGAGGAAAGCAGAATTCAGCATCTATCTTGGGAGACACTTTTTCAATGATAGCTGAAAGCTAAGGTTCTTTCCACGGCACTTCGGTACATCATTGACAAGGGTATTTAGCATGATTGTTCTCAGATATTACGTCATGATCGTGTCAACTTTTAGGTCAGTCAGAGCATCATACTTCGACACTTTGTGTAGGTTTCAGTCGTTGCTATTGGCTGAGCAATCCAACACATTTAATTCTCAGTGCTCTGGTGATCGATTAAGGAGTATGTGATTAAAGGTCACGTCAAACGTTTTCTTCTGCGGTTTATTCTCTGCATTACGTGAACTTTAAACAAAATCTACTCCTCTCGACCTTTCACGTTTATTAGCCTTTTCTATCAACTGTTACAGTTTATTTCATCGTTTCATTGAGGTATTTATAGAGAGGCAGTACATAACCTCATGGGGGTACTTACTCCTGACGAATTTGTCCGTCATCATTCTTTCGATGTGTTCAGTCATTTTTAATGTGCTCTGTTTATTCTGTTCAGCTTCAGTATCGTTAGTTCAAACGACTGACTCTAATTTTACCAGTTTGGCAGCGTGAGTTAGATACGGTCTATCAGTATTCATATTTCCGAGTCTCATAATTATATGTACATATTCGATCTCCACCTGCCTGAATCGTGTCGTGCATTCAGCAACCCGTTCACCACAACAGTTATGAAGCACACACTAACTTAGATTGGTTAATAATCTCCTGGACGCATGTACGTCGTGGACAATGCGATAATGGATAGATTCCTCAGTTAGCCTAAGATGTCGCACTTGACTGTGCTCAAGGAAAGAGTCATGAATGTAACTATTTCTGATCTCGATAGTGTTACGTAAGTGCGAGATTTCCATGGATTGCCCCATGTGATTGATGTGGTGTATTTCAGTTTACGAACACGCTATTCGCTGTTTTCATTTTCCATTCAATTACAAATAGTGACTGAGTCATGCGAAAAGTTTGTTGATCCCAGCTTTAAAAAATGCGTCACTTTGCAGCCAACCTTTTTTCATATGCTCATGTTAGAGCGGCACCCACTTCAACTGGCACTGAGGGGGAATCGTGCGTCTCGTCTCGTTACTTCATGTCTATTTATGCGCAGTTTTTGCTCTACCTTTTTGTTGAAGGCTTCTAATCGTTAGCACTGCAGTTGGCGGAGTTCCAGAAGTGCTTCCGAACGAATTCATCCGACTTGTTCCAGCTCGAGCATCAGACTTGGCCAAGTGCGTGTCGGAAGCGATTCGTGTAGTGCTTGAACGCCGCCAGTCAGCCAGCCACACTGGGACTGTATCGGCCGTACTATCCGATTCTCAACTAGGCTGCGTGAGTATTTTCTAGGCATCATTCGTGTTTTCTTTGTCCCATTACGACTGTCTTTATCGATCAAATCCACGGATTATAGGACCAACTGCTTATATGAAGCCCAGCTGGAATTCAACTGGTATTTTGATGCTTTTTCACTACTTGTCTTTTAGTGTGATGATCATGGCTGTTCTCCTGGTGATAATCCAGTGGGTACATCATTCACACCAACGGCCAATACCTGTGAGACTGCGATGCAACGCGCATGGCGAATGCACGAGTGGGTTAGAAAAGCCTATTCCTGGCCCCATGTTGCCCGACGAACAGAAGCAGTCTATTACGCGTCACTTGCAAGAGAGAGGCTCACGTTCACTAAACTGTTACATTGGTAATGCATAATTTCTGTTCTACGAATTTTTTCCCATTGACATACTTTCAATTTTTATAACAACCATCTTTTCACTTCGGTTGATTTTCTGTTATTTCTGTGCCTGTGAAGCAAATAGCTTATCGGACCAGAATATTAGCTTGGCCAGTGCTCTCTTTTACCCCAACCTGACTACTTGTTGACTGTTGTGGTGTTAGGTTTCAACGCCGTCATTTCTGAGCCAGAGGAACCTCTGCACGTGCAGTTCCTTGTCACTGTTACCCGAGTCTACAGGATTTCCACCTGTGCGGTTGTTCCAGCTGAGTTCGTCTTTACGCAGGCGCATCAGAATCCCATACATCTTAATTGGACAGTCTCAATTACTATCCGGGGAATGCTTTCAATCAGATATGTGAACTGGGCAAGTTTCGCTCAATCCAATATTCCCTCCGTTTATATTGGACATTTTCGTGAAACTAGGAGTGTCCATTACGCAGAGGCGTTCATAATATGGATAGATCGGAGCCATGTTATTCGGCAGTTAGGATCCATACTACTCTTAAGTAGTCCGAGGTGACTATACTTCCTTTTGGTTCCATTTGTCGAGATAGAAGAGCTTATTCATATTTTACATCACGTTCAACGCTCGTCTGGAATCTAGTGTAATTCAGTTTACGTGACTTGTAAATGTGAGGACCGCAAACTTCCAAATAGTGAGCACAAAGTTGTATTAGGATACTAGCGAATCAGACCGCTTTGTTGACAGCACAGAAACGTTTCACCATGGTACTCTTCATCGATTTCACTTGCACTTTCTTCCATAGCAGTTTACTAGGAGCGAAAATATGTTTACCTCTAACGGGAAGAAACTGTTGTCAAATTCCTCCACTGAGCTGTGAGCAGGAAATTCAACGTGAATGTGACACTTGTCGGACATCACGTGGTTTCCTATGGACATTTTATATTAAATTTTTTTGCAGTGGCTTTGAGGTCTGTGTTGTTATAATTTAGCTCTTTCCTCATTCTGATTTCTCCATTTGCGTATCTTCTGATTAAGTATTAAGTACTTTTTCTCACTTAAAGTTTTTAAGCTGGTTGGCGAAAATAGCCAATGGCAAGCCAACTATCATAACTACGTAAAGTAGACCGCAATGATAAAGACAGAAAAGTGTGTAATGTCGAGGATTGTATCTGGCGGACAGATTTAATAGAGACCAGTCGACGTACGATGCTGTCGGTCCATTGAGGTGTACGGCACCCACAGCAGCATCACGTTGGCACTCCCAGTCCGTTACATGCCTTCCGAACTGCTGGAAGTTTGAGACAAGTTGCGCGATTGTGCTTGGATGTCCACCATAGGAAGGCAGTCCGCATGTTCTTGGTAGAGTGGAACTGACGGTGTTTTTTTGAATGGTAATTCAGAAATCCTAAAATTGTTCGTTAAATAGAGGTGTACAGTATAAAGAGTTTTACTCTGTAAAGAGCTTATTGCACATCTGTGTATCTTGTCAAGTTTTTGCCAAGCACATATCCCTGGTGTTCTCTTTCGGCTTGTCCCTGGTATCAGTTAAGAGGCCGTCCTGAGGTTGATACCATAATTCAGGAGACTGAAGCACTTAATCCCATGGAAGCACTGTTCAGAGTATATGCAAACGGCTTGTGGTATATTTTTTTCTGTTGCTCTTTCAATTCTTATTTTCGTTGCTTAGCCTCGCTCAACGTGGTGGTATGACGGGTCGAGTGCTTGTCTGTCTGGCCCTGATTCATTGGGTATTCCTTCAACTGTTGTGCTGGCTACGTCCGGACCATGTAAGTATGATGTATAATTTTTTACATATCCGGAGATTTTCTGGTATCCAAGCCCTTCTGTGCCGATTGCTAATTTCTTTCGGATACAGTATTGTGGGAACTAGTGTTGTGATCCAAAACGCGGATGGCACAAGGGTTGTTTATTCAGAAAAGCAACGCGTGGGTTATGCGTTTCAACAAGACAACAAACGAAAACACTCATCTGCATACGGTACTCGGCCCAGACCGTCACGGCTGCCACAGACGTCAACGCTCAGTTCCTTTACGTTCCCTTACGTACCAAGAACCATTTCATGCGATGCTGCACTCCAATGTTTCTTGTATTTTTCCTGCGGCTATTTCGATGTCAAAATATATGCTCTGGTTCCACTACTGAATAGCAGTGGTGTGAGTAGTATAGCATGATCGCTCCTACTCACTAAAGTAGTTGTCACCATTCATGTCGTAGAGTGGTCTGTACGGTACTTTTAGGATGCCTGAACCTACATATCGGTTCGAAAGTAGCCGGATGCTGTAATTACTGTTTGACTTGCTCAGTCGGTTGAGTCTTTGACAAAAGTTAGACTTTGATTAATTTCTGGATTACACATATTTTCTAAGGTTTTCATGTTTACCCAGATTTTGTCTAAAATGACGTTAGTTTGGATTTATCAGAAGGTTGTGAAGGTTGCATTTACACATTTCCGAAAGTTGATTTCATGCTGTCTATCGAAAACTGTAAAAGTATTTTTCACTTGCTATTTTATTTTCGTCCTGTGCGGTTCGGCCTACAAAATGTTCATTAGT
>LOND01002488.1:43261-58903 GCA_014220965.1 Paragonimus kellicotti
ATTTCATTTGGTTCAACTCATTAGGATGGCACGCACGATTGATCGTCCAGCCGTTGCGCCGAGAGAACATCTCTCGAGTCCACCCCAGATCTAGATCATTGCGTTATCCGCGCTGACTTCAAGTATTCACACGTGTGTACATGTTAATCTGAATTGTTAAAGGCACGCACCACTTTCCTGTTGTACTGCACATACTTTGAATTAAGTCAGTTTCGAAAGCTAGGATGGAAGGCACTAGTCAACTCACAGTAAAATGAGTTGTCTAAAACCTTATCGAATTCGGTCTTCTTATTTTCCCAATCAGTATGTTACTCCGATATAAACTTCACGATGAGCTGTAGGCCACTGCATCCAGTTTTGGGATGGCCAACCCTACCACCGTTACACAATTAAAGTTAGAGAGTTTGATAGTATATAGGTGATCCGTCTGTTATGTGTGCTTCTCAGTCTCGCTCGAGGTAAGATTTGCTGTAGCTACGCTATCAGCTGGCGATACGGTAGAGTAGCAGGAATGGAGAAACCACTACTGGATGATGAAATTACAGATGTGTTTGTCAAGTTTAAAATTACAGCACAGTGTTCCCATCCCACTGCTGCTGACCAGGACTGAGGTGCTTATCCTGGTTCCTTTCGCATAATGTGTTTGCTGGATTGCCTTTCTTATAATCGTCGTCATCACCTTTGATATCAATAGATCGGCAGTTCAAACTGATGCTTAACTGCAATAGTATAAGAATTTAAAAAAATAGGCCCTGGCCAGGACGAAAACCATAGAAGGGGTGAGAACCTATTATATATCTGTCTCTATATATATATATATATATATACTATAGAAATAGTCACTTCCGTTTTTAATCATTTAATATCAATGTGCCTACACTTCGTAAACAGAAACGACCGAGTTGTGAGTGAATGTAAGGCGTCATCAGTAAGATAACTTCTCGACTGCCATGCGTTATTAAGTACACTCACTTCACAGACAACTCGGCCAAACAACGACAACATTCACGCCACTGAGCTCGATTAGCCGCCATCTCACCTAACGTCTCAAGCCACCGACTCTGTGAGTCGCGAGGGCCCAGCCCGGGAGACGAACCCGATCTACAGTGGCCAGCCATCGGTGGTCGAATACCTGAAGATGGTTCATATCTGCCCTGAGCGGCCAAGTTTTGCTGCCCTAAAGTAATACAGCCTACATTGTCGCCTCATATACACCACTCTCAAACAGGAAGAAAATGCCCCTCTTTCGCCGGAGTTGTTCTAGATTAAACAATACCGCCCTAGCCTCAGAGTAACGTGCCTTTATTTCATTTCCTACACCTTCCGCCGTCGCTGATGCAGCTTCCCAAGTACACAAACCGGTCAACAACCTCCATACTTCATTATCTAACATTAAATCTACGTAATCACAGCAATCTTACAGAATCATTTTCAGTTTGCATAATGGATTCCGAAATGCTCAGCAGAGTGCGAAATAGCATCTAGCATTGTTTGTGCTGCTTGGAAAGTGTCAAACAACACCTTGTCGTCAGCATAATCAAGATCAGTCAGTCTTCCACCAGGTAGGAGGTCCACGTGGGCATCTTCTGAGTTCGGCAAAATTCTCCACTAATTTCTTCATGACAAAGTTTGAGAAAATGATGAAACTGTCAGACACCGTAAACTCTAACCTGAGCTGAATTATGGAAATAAAGCGTGACAGTATGTTCACATACTTGGTCGGTACACCCCTGCGTTTAAGCGACTCTAAAAGTGTAGATCGATCCACCGAATCGAACGCACCCTTGTAGTCGGGAAATACAGCAGCGGTGCATATAGCAGTGCTGCAGGATTTGGTGAAAAGTAAAAATGTGATCAGTACATCTTCACTCAGGGCAAAACTGTCTGTTCTCTCCTAATGTTTGCATCCCGAGCTGCAATCGGTGAAGTATGATCGATTCCAGAACCCTAGTGATGGCCAGGGTCAAACGAATTCCACTAATGGTTTTCGTGAGAGCCCCGGACTCCTGTCTTGACTATCGGTCCTATTTACAGGTTCTCCCGACAAAGAAGAATGTTCCTCGTCATCTACAATGGTTGAAGCAACTGCATGGCTCTACTAACGCCTCCCACCTTCTTTGAAAAGTGCCGGCACGAGATCATCTGGGCCAGCAGCCCTATTACGATTGAGAGCCGAAATGGCAATTGCGAACCTCAGTTTTAGTGGGTAGCCCTAAGTTTACCGACCAGAGTTTCTGGTGGTAACACAGCAGAAGCAAGAGGCCAGCTAAATTGACCCTCAAAGTGTTCCACCCAACGCTCTAACCTTCTGGACTTATTATAGATGAGTGTACCATCTGCCTCGCTGATAGCTTCACTGACAGACGGTCGCCTGGGACCAGTAGCACGGATAAGCTTGAAGAGTCTGCCAATGTTCCCTGAAGCAAAAGCGGTTTCCATTTCCTTAACTTTCTCCATTAACCAAGCCTCACGACCGGTGGTCATTTTACGATTCAGCTGCCTATGGATGTCCCTTCTATATCTGTTATATAAATTGCCAGGAGGGATATTCCGTTCGGCATCTAAAAACTTCAAGGATTTCCCTGAAACACACGAACGGCCGTGTCGCATGCTTCAGTACCCACTTCCTGAATGGCCTGTGAGGTTTGAGTCTAGTAGCTATTAGGACCTTAAAGGTGACACCTCTTAAGCTTGTTTGGTAATTATGTTTTCCTGACGGCTTTACCAATTTTTCGACAGCCAGGCGTTACTATAGATCTGGTCGTTGTCCGGCAAAGATAAGAACGAAGCGGCAACGTGCTAAGACGTAATGTGAATCCAAGTATGTGCTTCAATAAGAATGACAATTCTAGGTCGAACCACATCATTTTTACCTATCACCTACGTGGTCTATCTGAGACCAGGCCTGATTCGGAGAAGGCGGGCGCCAAGTATAGCATTGACGTGCACGATGCCTAAAACCAGTACTGGCTAAAAATAGCTTATGCTCAGCGCACAGCTGCAACAATCGCCCACCATTATCTGATCGATGTGATGCTATCCCAAACCTGCCACCTAAGCGAAGCTGGACTTCCGGAATACGGCCGACCTGGATGTTCATATCTCTGGCCAGATTTACTTCTGTTTTTGAATCCAGAACTAATTTTGGCCGGCCCGTATGTGTTCCATTCCTGTTGGTTCACAGGTCGTGCTAGCGCTGGCATGCAACGCGTTGTGACACATTATCGTAGTGCATCTTGATTGTTACTACATAGACAAATAGGTGCTGGTTGAAGTAGAAGTCCTTATGAAGAGATTTCTATTTATCTCATTCCTCTGGAGTTTTATCCTTTTTTTTACTGATGGAATGATAGTTCAAAATCAGCCCCAAACGCCGATATACCGCTATCGACGGTGACGTTGGTTCTCGATTCAGGCTAAAAAATGCACTACTAATGAGTTTTAGGGAAAGCCAGAACTGATTCCCGTTGAACTGTATCAATCCTTGTTACATTCTTTCACGAACCAGGTTTACGTCATACGGGTTGTTCATGGATTATGTTAGACGGGTCGGTCTGTCATTGTCGATTGATTCACTTCAATGCAAGCACACATGGTTGATGGTGTCTGACCATCGTAGCCTCAATGAATGCGGACAATGTCCAGTTGGTGTTGTGTTGTGAGATCATGAACGACAAAAGGAGCCTGTTGATCTGTGGTGTCGGAACATAGCCGAGTAGCCGTTTGCCAACATTATTTTCCATATTTTTATGGGGGATGATTCAGTCATAATTGACTCGAGCGCGTGTGAACGTCAACTGAAATGCAGATTCAATCTGTCTGACACACGAGGCCAGATTTTGCTAAATCATCTGAAGTCAGACAGGAATGGATCTCGATACCTTAGGAGTTGCAATCCTGTTTAACAATGAGGATGTCAAAGTTTCATCCGGAACAAAAGTGTAGGCCTAATGAAATTAAAATTTCACTTAAAAACGGGTTAAAAGTGCCTCCAACGTTAACCATGTGAGACTGATCGATTTAGTCTCCACACTGTTTCAAAACACCTTGACCCGTTGACGAAGTGAAAAGGTGCACTGGCGAAATGCAAGCCATGACTTTCGTATTGCCCGTGGAAAACAGACGGAGTGGGTTAGAGAAGTTACGCTGGTTTGTGTTTGGGAACTTCCTGATCTGTCCTGTTTTCTGAACATTAACAACTGAGCTTCAGTTAAACCGACACACTGACTCGATCAAAGGTCGGTTCAACGTCCAATCACCCGTTTGCATCAGAGCTAAACGGGAAATTCCTCTGCCAAGTAAAAGCGTATTTTGGAGTGTGTTCACATGACACGGGGACATCGGCGTGTACAAGTCGCTGCGCAGTGCGGTCAGTCAGACTATGGCGCAAAGTGAACCAATTGCTTGTCCGTTAGCATCTTTAGGTGGAGCGGCTGTGACCTGGGAAATCAGTAGAAGAAGGTGACTTTAATACCGGTCAGGGCTACGCTAAGTTACTGAATCTTGCACATGCATGAGAGTTCACCTCAGAGTGCATAGAACGTTTTGATGACGACTTCTCTGGATCTGCACGCACTCACTGCTTCCGTATTTACACGCACGGGCCAACAGTGCATTTACACCTTTCCCGCTGATCCGCAATCCTGAGCTGACAACTGGTAGCCGTTTTTGACTTTAAGCACGTAGAACAATGCCAAAACTTGGAGCTGTCCTTCTTGATTTCGGTGGTGAGTGTTAAAAACACCCTCATTGGCAAGGATGATATTTTCCACAAACGCAGGTTGCTAGATTTATGCTGCTTGGCACCATCACGCAAAATCCAATTGACAACTATGTTTCAGAGCAACTGCGTCAAAACTTACACTGGTGGAAGCCTTAACGACTTTGTGTCCGCTGGATTGACCAGTAACTTGTTGAAAACTACTGAGCTAACGTGTGTGTGGATGTTCGGGGATTTGGTAACACGTTTAATGTTGCTATCTTCATCATCTCTTCCGTTGTCATTACTCTTAGCGTAGGCGATTGGCGTCTCTTATTCAAGAGGCCAGCTTCAAGAAACTATTGCTCTAAACGCATTGATGGCATAGTCAATGGTGTCTATTCCTCTGGATAGCGGCGCTTGAACTCACCACACGTGCTTAACAAGTTTGAAGAGTGTAGCATATTCGACTTCCGTCAGTTCCATAATTCAGATAATGGTATCTATCAACCAACGTACAGAATATGACCTACCGTGTGAAACTCAAAGTCGACAATGAGACAAATCTGCAGGTTGGTGCACACCAGTGGGATGTTTCGATGAACAACATGCCTCCGATGGTGGGTAGATTGAAGTCAACTATTAAACCTGATCATTGCGATCTGGCACAGCAACCGGCAAAGCTAGTTTCAAAAACAGCGCTACGTCACACACGTATTCCCTCCTCTTGTCATACCAAGATACCGTCATTCCTGAGGTGTTCTAAGTACGATTGCGCAGCCAAACCTCGCAACCTGACAAACGGACTGTGGCACTCTCTCAGTCCTACCTGGTAAGCCATAGTCAAGAACTGTCTGTGATGCATACATACAAGCGTCCAGTGACATGTTTGACCTCACGTTGTGATTCACGAGCACCCATCGCGTGACGACTGCGGCCAGCTCTGAGTGCAATCTTGTTGAGTGGTTTTTAGCACATTTGTGGTGCACTGAAAACGGTTCAAGATGATGCTAATCCTGCTTCACCTAGGGTTTGCCCGTCATCCCGGCCAATTTGGATTGAGACATTCACAAAAGGAAATCGAATAACTGCATTGTTTATTTAAAGGAAACTAGGTTCCTAAATACGTTTATCCAAGATGTACGTAGGTTTACTATTTACAGCTCTAAACTTTCCGGCAATTTTTAAAGAATTCGCATTGGGCTTTCCGATCACCCACGGTTTTTTCCACATGCAACAAGTAGGAGAGTTCTGTAATTGAATTAATTTCGTGATAACGTCACTTACCCGCAATGAACACAATGACCACAGACATCATAACCAACGTTCCAAAAAGTATGAACCAAACAAACAGTTTAGTCACATCCGGCGTTGCTACCTCCTTGCGCTTGTACAATATTCCTTCATATATACCCCCTCTGCCGTATGGATGAATGTCAATCTCCTCCCGCTCCATTAATATTTCTAACGTTACTGACGGGAGCCTATCCGATCGATAACCTGTGTACATGAGATGAATTACTAACCTTTTTTCCGTTTTGTGACTCATCGAACTCCCGGTTCTGAACCCTTGGGTCTCCAGCCCGATTGAAGTTTTTAATATGGACTTCATTGATTCCGGACCACTATTCATTATGTAGCTGGCTCGTGCATGACCAACTTTTGTTGTATCAATGTGGACGTGACGCAAGTTCGTTGTTTGCGAAACACCATCCCCTATTTTCTTCAGCGAAGATTTCTGCAGCAGATACGAGAAAGAGGATTAGCCTAGAGTTAAAAGTTACATTGGATTAACTTTCTCATAAACTTTGAACTAGCTATTCTGTGTCATGCTATCTGTTTGCGTGTCTGTATAGTCATCATATTCGAGTGCACGCTTACCTATTATTATTATTATTGTTATTATTATTATTATTATTTATTACTGGGAAATAACGCATGTAAATGTCAAATTTCAGTAGTTCATAGTTCACAATGCAGTTTACTTTCATAAATTCTGAGTACTTGAACATTTCTGTTCGTTACAAGAAGTTGTTCATAGTCTTCCACTTTTAGCGTATCAGGTGAATGTGTCAGAAAACATGCTGATCAATTCCGATAACAGGTCTGAAGCTTCTCTGTATATGTCACTATCTCCGTGTCTTTTTACTACACCAACGCCATTTTTCTTCCGCCAAACAGAGTATCAGTCGAGTTCCTCATCTAAACTATCCGATAGAAGATACTGATGGGTTCTGCTGCCAAGAGTCACGAAAAGAAGATCGGGGAGAATATTGTCACGTGTTTACGACTATGACACCGAGCGACCTGGTGTCCACATGAACCAGCGCTTAAACGAGTATAGCAAATTTTGAAATTTCGGTTTGGATCTTTTATTTCGTAACTTTTTCGTCTTTTGTAATTTATGACGTCGGTAACAAACTATTTTGCTTCCGTTTCTTCACATTTATTTTCTCTTCCTTGTACATTTTTGAGACACTGGATGTCGTCGGTTTATCGAATAAGTCTCGAGAGGAATTTAAATCCATAATATAATGGGATTAGCCGTGTGCTAGTTTGTTCCCTCTGGTTAGATTTATCACTTTGAATACAGCCTAGAGATCTACAGCATTGTTTGAATACGACTGTACAGTGGTTTTACGAATGTTCACAAAACACCATCCAAAAAAGAATGCATGAAATTTTCACTTTTTTGTTCACAATTTATCATCATCAGTACCAGGATTACACCAGTGATTTGAACTGTCACAACCACGAACAGAATGAACTCTAATTCAAGGTTAGTAGGAAGAAAACAAGACATAAAACATCATTCCCAAATCCCCAGTGCCTGGACTTGAACAATCAACACGAGGTGAAATCTGCTGGACAACTTCCCTGTTGTTCCTGTTGCACCGCCTCATTACTTGGGAGTACTTTACAGATAACGTAGTCAAACGACTGCAATGTGTACACCACTGAACCCGACTAGCTGCTGTATTCCCTAATGTTTCCGTCCAAAGTCTAGATCGATCATGAGAACCTTAACCCGGAGATCCACTGTTATTAGAGAAGTGAACCCACGGATATGTGGTATGCCTTGAGATCCGTTTTATCCTCTCTAATTAGTGCGACTCTAGGGTCTTCCACGTTTTTGAAAAGCCGATTACAATCCAATGCTGTTTGTTATGACTCTAGATAAACCACATACGTAGATGATTAGACTGGGCGTGTGGAAGTTAATTCCAGGAATTGTGGTTAGGTTGTTGGATCAGAATCGGACAGACAGTCATGTGCTTACACGCCCACGCAATGACGTCCTAAATTATGCCAGATAAGTCACGCTACAAACTAACCAATCACGTGTACAAATGCTTACCGATTCGTCAGTTGGTTATTGATCGTTTGCTTTTGGTTATTCATCTCTTATATACCTGTACCATCGAACCAATCAATACATTCTGTACTTGGTGGCTTACCAACCGTGTTCTGCTTACCCGTGCGGGGCGATTTAACAGTTGGCGACGGAGATGGCCGAAACAGCATTACTGGAGCTATTACAGCAACAACAGAGGCAAATGCAGCAGCAACAGGATCAGATTGAACAGCAACAGAAAATGATGCAGCATCACCAGCAAGCCTTTTTGGAGCAGCAGCAGACGAATGCTAAAATTTTTGAGTCACTCACAGCACAACTAACCGCCCTGACTACGTCACGTGCAGCCGCCTTTTCGGAACCAAAACTGAAGGAGACCTTGGCAACCAGCATCCACGAGTTTAATTATGATCCAGATAATGGTCCTGGTATCAGCGCTACGAAGACATTTTCCTAGTTGATGCAGCCGCGTTGGACGAGTTCGCCAAAGTACGCCTTTTAATGCAGAAATTAGGTGCAGCTGAACATGCACAATATTGCAACTATATTCTTCCACAGAAGTCTCGTGACTTCACTCTGAAAGAAACTGTTTCAAAGCTTTGTTCCATTTTTGGTGAAAGGACATCTGTGTTTAACATCCGATACAACTGCCTGAAAATTTCTCGACACACTACGGAAGATATCGTAACGTATGCTGGTAGAGTAAACAGAGAGTGTGAACGGTTCCAGTTAAAACAGATCTCGGACTCACAGTTCAAAGCTTTGATATTTGTTGCCGGGTTGACAGCTTCAGAGGATGCCGATATACGAACGCGTCTTTTAGCAAAACTGGATTCGTGCACAGAATTCTCAGTTCAGGATTTAACGGCGGAATATATGCGTCTAGTGAATCTCAAGCATGATTCACAAATGTTGCAATCGACCTCCTCTCCTACTGACATAGCATCAGTTGATCGAGTCACAAGACACAATCGTCCATCATATGTTCGTTGTGACGCACCTTTTCGTATGCAACGGCCACCTTCCGCTTGTTGGCTGTGTGGACAGTGGCACTTCGTTCGATTTTGCCCGTATCGCAGACACGTGTGTCAACAGTGTAATAGTGTGGGTCACAAGGAATCACACTGCAGGCAATCAACCCAAGGCTTCCGTGTACGTCGCCAGTCCAACGGTTCGGAGACGTGGCCTGTTCGCAAGGAAGGATTATCAACAAGCTTGCTTGTTTTATTTTTAGGGGACCCATCGTTGTCTCCGCCAAATAGCCCACATTAAGTGGACTGATCGCGTGAGCAATACGGCAGTTCGCCGGCGCGTATTCCGGAACGCTCGGGATGCGCGATCGATCGGTCAACTACTCACGTTGCACAGCCTGCGATGGTTAGGTCACGTACTCCGCATGCCAGCTGAGCGTTTACCGTACCGGGCATTATATACTGAGACCACCAACAGTTGGGTGAAACCACATGGTGGTCAAGCGACAACGTGGTCACGAAATATGAAGAACCCTGACTGCTCCACTGAGTAAAGTGGGTAGGTGTCGCCTGCCTGCATGGGGTCCTCGTGCAAAGATCCCACCCCCTCCAAAACCCGCTATCCGAGATGGTATCCGGTGTGTCGCAGTCAATGGCGTACCTGCATCCATACCATTTCTAGTTCTTTTGCTTAGACTTCTATTAATTTTCAACCTTCTTAGTAACGTTTTCTTCTAGGATATTCCACGTCACTGTTGTGGGTGAGCGGCAGCCCGAGCCACAGTACCTTTTGGTCAGGCTCATGGCTGATATGATGATGATGATGATGATTGTTCATCGACGGAAGTATATGACTCTTCACATTGAAAATCACCGGGTTACGTTACAGATAGATACAGCATCGGATATCACAATCATTTCTCGTTTAACATGGATTAATCTCGGAAGACCACTGTACAAGCCAACTCACAGAGTAGCCAAGAACGCTAGTGGACACCAGATTCCCCTTCTTGGTGAGTTAACGTGTACCTTCTGTTTCCGTGATAAATGTGACTCTGGCATTTGCTACATATCTCCCAGCAATCACCTAAATCTTTTGGGTATAGACTGGATAGAAAAACTTGATCTGTGGAACGTACCGTTTAATTCCGTTTGTGACGTACATAACGCTATTAATTTGTCCACATTTTGTGACGTGGCTGCAGTCTCCAGTAAACTGTATAGTGATTTTGTGCAACAGTTACCAGATAAGTTTCCCGATGTTTTTACAAACAAGTTAGGCAGATGTACAAAAGTTAAAGCTCAGCTGTTCATCGAACCAGGAAGCAAGCCAGTGTTTTGTCCCAAGCGTCCTGTGCCATACTCAGCAACAACAGCGTTGGAGGCTGAATTAGACCGTCTAGAAAACACAGGAGTGTTGGCGAAGGTGAACTATTCCTCTTGGGCCGCTCCCATTGTAACAGTAAAAAAGCCAACGGCTCCATTCGACTTTGTGGTGATTTCTCAACGGGTCTGAACAAGGTTTTGCAGACACATCAGTATCCACTTCCTGTGCCAGAAGACCTATTTACTCGACTCAATGGTGGTAAAATATTCTCTAAAATCGATTTCTCGGATGCATACCTCCAAGTTGAGGTGGAAGATAGTTGTAAAGATCTACTAACAATAAATACACATCGAGGACTGTACCGCTACAACAGACTTCCATTCGGTATTAAATGTGCACCAGCGATATTCCAGCAAATTATGGATACTATGCTTAGTGGTCTCTCGTTCGCTGTTTCTTATATGGACGACATCATTGTTGTAAGCCCCTCACCAGATGAGCACAAAACACATTTGCAACAAGTTTTTGACATTTTAGACATCTTCATGCGTACCTACCGTTCTACACCAAATGCAGCTGTACCAAATGGAGTTTCACCAGCTGAGGCTTTTCTTGGGCGGCGAATTAGAACAGCACTCGATGCCATGCTTCCCGTCAAGCGGGCGGGACAACGCAACATCAAGATGGAGGAGCAATTTAACCGACATCATGGAGCCAAGGCTCGAGAATTCCACCCAGGTGACCCAGTATTTGTTCTAAAATTTCATGGCCATGGATGTACCTGGGTACCGGGAACTGTGACTCAGCGTCGAGGTCATGTGTTATATGAACTCATTGTCCACGGCAAGAAAGAGACTCACCACATAAACCACATCCGTCGACGTGACCCCAGTATCTGCGATAAACCGGAAGACATACATGAATTACCTCTAGATATCCTGCTAGATACGTTTGAACTGCCAACAAACATGACCGAGAGTAACACGGAAGGAAACTCGGCACCAGAAAACCCCATCATTGAAACACGCCATTCACGACGAACTCGGGCTCCAATAAAACGTCTCAACGTGGACCCTTCTAAAAGGTCGTACGAATAGTGCTCATCTTAACAGAGGAGGGTGTTGGATCAGAATCGGACAGACAGTCATGTGCTTACACGCCCACGCAATGACGTCCTAAATTATGCCAGATAAGTCACGCTACAAACTAACCAATCACGTGTACAAATGCTTACCGATTCGTCAGTTGGTTATTGATCGTTTGCTTTTGGTTATTCATCTCTTATATACCTGTACCATCGAACCAATCAATACATTCTGTACTTGGTGGCTTACCAACCGTGTTCTGCTTACCCGTGCGGGGCGATTTAACAGTTGTTTATTTTTTCAAAAAAAATTATCTCCGTATGTTGCTGTGATGGTTTACCGTACCGGGCATTATATACTGAGACCACCAACAGTTGGGTGAAACCACATGGTGGTCAAGCAACAACGTGGTCACGAAATATGAAGACCCTGACTGCTCCACTGAGTAAAGTGGGTAGGTGTCGCCTGCCTGGATGGGGTCCTCGTGATCACTCAAACCGCTGGTTAGAGACGCTATCCGAGATGGCGGTGTGTCGCAGTCAATGGCGTACCTGCATCCATACCATTTCTAGTTCTTCCGCTTCTTCATTAACACAAAAGGATATATTTACAAACTCAAACTGATACATATTTTATTCATTGCTTAATTATCAGAAATACGACCTGGGAGTCGTATTCTTCGTGTCATATTAACGTTTACACGGACTCTGACATATACCTTAGCTACTGTGGTAGCAACGATGTTTGACGTAATCGGACCACATGTATATGATGAACGTTGTGATATTACTCAGAGATGGCATTGGTACATTGTTTCCTAAAACAGGCAGCTGCCTTCATCATCTGTCCTAGGTCATTAGAACAATGACTAACATGCTTGGTTCACAAAGATGGGAGTTGGGATTCTACTTTCTATCTGAATGATAATATGTTCTCCTGATGAACGTGTATGTGAGTGATTTGTTCAATACATCTTAATATGCACGTGTGCAAGTATTATTCTTTTTGGTTGTAATTCAAAGTTTGGACTGCTCATCTGGCATTCAATGAGTTAGCTAACGGTCCAAGGTCATAATGAACGGAACCTCTGCTCAACTTAGTTTCATTTAATTTAGTTTGCCCGCTTTTTCTCATGTTTAGCAGTTGACTTATCTGGCTATCCACACATTCCATTTTGCTGGCTAGTTCCTTACACTATTTTGGTCAGTACTGTTTCCCAGAGTTATCCATTTTTTTGCTCTTCTAACACGGAACTCGTACCGTACACATATATCATGCTTCAGTGTATACATTTCTACTAAATGGAAATCAGTACGAACCTCAGTCGTCTCACAAGAACTGTCGATTCACTTACACTTCATCTAAATGATGTGATCTAAGTCATGAATTCTGTAATTAACCCGATTACAATCCAATGCTGTTTGTTATGACTCTAGATAAACCACATACGTAGATGATTAGACTGGGCGTGTGGAAGTTAATTCCAGGAATTGTGGTTAGGTTGTTGGATCAGAATCGGACAGACAGTCATGTGCTTACACGCCCACGCAATGACGTCCTAAATTATGCCAGATAAGTCACGCTACAAACTAACCAATCACGTGTACAAATGCTTACCGATTCGTCAGTTGGTTATTGATCGTTTGCTTTTGGTTATTCATCTCTCATATACCTGTACCATCGAACCAATCAATACATTCTGTACTTGGTGGCTTACCAACCGTGTTCTGCTTACCCGTGCGGGGCGATTTAACAGTTGGCGACGGAGATGGCCGAAACAGCATTACTTGGAACTATTACAGCAACAACAGAGGCAAATGCAGCAGCAACAGGATCAGATTGAACAGCAACAGAAAATGATGCAGCATCACCAGCAAGCCTTTTTGGAGCAGCAGCAGACGAATGCTAAAATTTTTGAGTCACTCACAGCACAACTAACCGCCCTGACTACGTCACGTGCAGCCGCCTTTTCGGAACCAAAACTGAAGGAGACCTTGGCAACCAGCATCCACGAGTTTAATTATGATCCAGATAATGGTGTGACATTTTCGTCCTGGTATCAGCGCTACGAAGACATTTTCCTAGTAGATGCAGCCGCGTTGGACGAGTTCGCCAAAGTACGCCTTTTAATGCAGAAATTAGGTGCAGCTGAACATGCACAATATTGCAACTATATTCTTCCACAGAAGTCTCGTGACTTCACTCTGAAAGAAACTGTTTCAAAGCTTTGTTCCATTTTTGGTGAAAGGACATCTGTGTTTAACATCCGATACAACTGCCTGAAAATTTCTCGACACACTACGGAAGATATCGTAACGTATGCTGGTAGAGTAAACAGAGAGTGTGAACGGTTCCAGTTAAAACAGATCTCGGACTCACAGTTCAAAGCTTTGATATTTGTTGCCGGGTTGACAGCTTCAGAGGATGCCGATATACGAACGCGTCTTTTAGCAAAACTGGATTCGTGCACAGAATTCTCAGTTCAGGATTTAACGGCGGAATATATGCGTCTAGTGAATCTCAAGCATGATTCACAAATGTTGCAATCGACCTCCTCTCCTACTGACATAGCATCAGTTGATCGAGTCACAAGACACAATCGTCCATCATATGTTCGTTGTGACGCACCTTTTCGTATGCAACGGCCACCTTCCGCTCGGTTGACTGTGGCGGTTGGCCCAACACATGAGACGACTCCGACCGACCCCACCAAGGGAACAGACGACGCCAACGTACGTAGATCCTCGTCTGTCAACTTGTTCTCACGTTTTGGTGCGCACGGTTACCTCTCGACGACCTTTACACCCGCCGTATACAGGTCCATTCCGCGTACTCACGCGCTATGATGGAACTTTCGTGTTGGAGCGCAAGGGTAAACGCGAGGTTATCTCTATCGATAGACTGAAGCCAGCGTTTATAGAAGTACCTGATGTGGAAATTGATTCGCGACCAGCAACATCCTCAACAGCTAGTACATTGCCTAACGTTTGTACAGATCCGGTTTCGGTTACGACTCCGCCTGCCTCGACGGAGCCAAGTCTCCAGAACAGACGTGGTCGAGAGTTGCGGAGGCCAGTGCGATTTGCAGACTATGTGGACGTCCGCCGCATCTAGTTTTTTTTTTGCACTTTCTTACCGAGTTAATTTTAGATGGCTTCACCTACAACGAACTCTGTCAACAAGACGTTTTTCTATTAAAAATCCTCATTCTTTCGGACACAGTGGGTGCAGAAACCCGGCAAAGTTATTAATGAACGCTGCATATTTTAGACACTGACATTTAACCCTTCATCATCTACATGGCACGCCGAAGCCGCGCACCGCGAGAGAACGCTGGAAAACCAAGTCGCTTACAACTAACTTGTCCTCGATTCCCCTGTTTACCTATAATGCTTAACCTCCTGAATCGTGCTCCCCCAACCACTTCCAATTGTTCTTCTTTCACCGGCCGTAGACGCGAGCTGTGTGGCAGGAATAAACTGGACCGCTTATGATCGTGTCAACGGTTCCGGCTAACTGAAACACTGCTACATTGTCAAAGTCAACACTCTGGTTGCCTTCTAGGAGAGGAGCTCTGTAGCGACCTTATTTGTTTATTACTAACTATGTTAGAGCTACGATTGCCATTTGTACTCTTTTGGTTTCCAACTTTTGTATGTACCTAAACGTTTGATTCACTCAATTCTACAGCAGCTAAACACACTGTGAAAGTAGCTTTATCATCGGTAGTGGTAGCCCCGTCTCTAGATCTCACATTTACTTACCTATCGACGGTATTGTTAACTAACCCACTATTGTTTCAGGACGACATACCACCAATTACTCCGTCCTTATACAATATTGTGTGTTCCAACCCTGAATTAGTCGGTATATTTCTTGATTCCGTTCCCGCGGAACCAGTGGAATTGAAGACAGAGGTAGTTTTCGAGTACGGAAGAAAAGATCCACCTAAACGAACGTTAAAAGCTTAGAGGAAATTTATAGGGATAGTACAACTAAACAGTGCTCCAAATTTACAAACTCCTGGCGATTAAAGGCTATGAAAACAGTATAATCGACTGTGCTGGCGCTCTAGTTTAAGAACATGACTTCTGAAAGCAATATTTTAGAGGTGGTAAACAGAGATTTGTGTGGGTGGTTGGAACCTTAATGATTAGAAGAGTTAGCAAAAATCACCCCGTAGTCTCCAAAACTCGAGTACTTAC
>LOND01002489.1:15290-40287 GCA_014220965.1 Paragonimus kellicotti
CAATCCATTGTTAGTGGTGCTCAATTTGTCATTTGCGTTCTATGTGGTTGGTGGCATCCGAAACGGATTAGCCTGTCACAGTGACCGAAGCCAAGGACGCCTGCGCTTCAAACCATCACCCCAAGTGGCTTGCGCTGCACCACTTGTGGTTCCACTCACACACCACGTATCCGGTGTAAACCCGAAGGAATAAGACCAGTAGGTGTGTGAGTGAGGCCTTTGTGTCCAGCCGGCCAATGCTGGTTAGCCAATTGAATGGCTAGCAGGAAAAGGAAACCCTTATCATCGACCAAAGTCGAAGTCAGCACAGCCCACCGGATCAAAACAACACACAAGCCTGACCACCACGCCAAGGTAGCAGAAAAAGGTCAGGCTGGAATATCATACCGTGATTGTCACACCATGGCAACTAAATTCAGATTTGTATCGGTCCTTCAATTTTTGCAGACAGTTGCGAGAGTCATGAGTCCAGACTGTGATCTTGTTCATCCTGGGCTTGTCACTTACTTAGGTAGGATTTACCGTTTTGCTCCCAGCGGAACCACAGGCATGGGGATCTACCATGATATTTTTGAAATAGTTTACATAGGTAGGCACGTTTATGTAGCCCGACGTGCATTTTATTACGATAGTAATCAAGGGGTTTTAATAGGGTGGTTAAAAATGGAGAGTGATTAGTTTGTTACAAGCTGCCCATAGTTTTCACTTTGGAATACAAACTCAGCTGGCCCATTTCAACCCAAAGCGGTGAACCAAAGTTACTCTGTTATTGAAAGTTATTCGTATCGTATATCTTTGTTCTGATCGACAGTTAGGCATTCGTCTTCGAGCCTGTTGACCACAATTCCATTGACCCTCACTAGGCATGACCAACTCCAAACGCTTAGACACAATTTCCTATAAGTAAAGCATGGTCTGCCGATCCACTGGAGGAGATGCACGATATCTGTTCCATAGAAACTTGTCAGTAAGCTCCAACCAGGATTTCTTTTTCAGGCTGAATTTTTAGATTTCCTCGAACCTGCTGCGCAAGGTTTTGGTTACTGATAGGCAACCCGGGATTCTACATGCTACTTAAACCTCATTCCCGTTTGTTTGTCCCTCGTGTTCTAGTAGGCAGTTCTGCTGATCCATTTTCGAGCGTTACCGGTTTCTCTTCCCGTTATTGCCTGACTGCTTTATTAGTTACTATGCATTGTGCTGAGTTCTGTTCACCTCTGCCGTTTGATCGAGTTTCATTTTTAAATTATTCTTCGTTTAGTTATACCTACTCTACTTGAATTAAATGTCTTGCGCCGTGCCAGCTTATTCGAATACTACCCTGGCTCGACATATGTTTATCAGATTGATCCAGAAGGTTCCACACGTCTGCTTAATACAAAACTGTGACCTCATAACTGGTGACGTTGAAATGTTGCTAAATTGTCAGTACTTGGGCGTGTTGAATTAAGCATTTCGTGTATTGGTGTGGCTTAGTCTGTTTCTCTTTGTGTCTAGCATCCATGGTCTGAAATCCGGCAAACTGATCAAGGAATTCCTTGGACATACTGCTGTGGTCAATTCAGTCGGATTTACGCCGGACGGCCATCACATTATCAGCGGGAGTTCGGACGGTTCCGTTCGCCTGTGGTCGATCAGATCCGGGGAGTGTACGAATACTTTCAAAGTAAGCGTTTACATAACACTATGGTCACTTGTAGGCTTGCCTCAATCCATTGTGTAGTTAGGAATGGTCATTTCTCTGTTGGTTTTGTGTTGTTCAAGCACCATTTGCCCCTGGTCTTACCCAAATCAAACGCTCCACCTATTCCGATCCTCGCCAGTCCCTACTCGCTCACTTGACTAACTGGAGTTTCACTGAGTTTTATCCATTGCTTCGACTGATGCACGTCCGTTTCCTGGGGCTTATCTTGTGTTGCCGAGGGCTGACACTATACCCTCTGTTGACTACGATCTAAGCCTTTTACGCAGCATTTTTTCTTGCATCAATACTGACATTTAGCGTTGCTTGTATTAGAACTTTTGGTCTTGTTGAGAATATATACCGATTTCTGGGTGATTTGGATTATCTTTTTGCACCAAAACTGTACATCCATTGAAAGTTCTCGATGGTTGCTGTTTACTGATACGCTTCGTGCGTCTGCCCGTTGCCCGATTAAAGAAACCTACGCAAACGTATTGCACCAAGTTCATCCACCTGTCTCTTTCGTTTTGGCTTAACCCTGCAGAATTGTTTCTTTGTACTCATCTTCAGGTACATAGTCCGGAGGTGGTAAACATTCTGCTTTTATGCTCTAAAAATTCCAATTCTATTTCCGTTAATTAACTCTGTTTTATTGTGTTTAGGAAGTTGACTGTTAAACTGGACCTAGCACCACTGGGGCTGGTGTTGTGCTGTCCAACTTGATTCATCTTCGGTGTCGAAACGTCGTGTTCATATGACTAGTTAATGCAGTTTTAGGCTGGAACTGCGAAGCGCCTGCCAAGATTCGTCATCGTCAAACGCATTGATATGTTTGACCACTGATGCTTGCATTCAATCGCGGGCATCGATTGGCATCGATGAATGAACAATGGAAATGACCTTTACCTTTGAAGTTCAACCGAATTCAGTAACCTAACCATGAAATGCAGATTCAGAATCTTACACTAAGTGTCAGAATTTTGTCTTTTGCGAATTAAACACGAATTAGCAAGTACCGTAGACAGTTTTAACTGCAATGCGGTCTCAATCGTTCCTATGCTACATGACATTTTTAGCGATTGCATTCATACTTCTTTCGACCAGATTGCTAATAAGACCTATTCACATCGTTGATAAATGTCGATTCATTCTTTCCCTGGCATGCTCTCTTTGCCGAGTCTTCTGCTCCTTGACGTTAGTCATGCGATGTCAACCGATGTCCCGACACAGAAATACGAAAGCTGCCCTCGGTAAATTGGAAGTGGTAGGTCACCAGCGCCTCCTCGACTAAAGGTCCTATGATCCACTCGGACTTTGATTAAGGACACTGAAAAAGCTGGCATCCTATGGGGTTCGTTGGCATGCATGTTCTTACTGGTATGTCGATGATGTAAAGAAATTTAACAAAGCACGAAAATGAAAGTCACACAAAAGCTGTCTTGCAGATGCCCCTCGACGGCTTCGAGTTCGTCCGGACGTCCATGTAGTCTCTGTCTCACGGTATTTCTTGACCGGTGCCAATTAACCAACATCGACTGAACGGAGTTGAGCTCCATGGCCCCTGCTAAACTGCCGTTTTATCGGGAAATTCTTATTAGGTGCCGGTGGCGTGGAGGAATTCAGTAGGTCATTCGTAGTCTGCGTCCCATTATCGTTTCAGATGGAGGTTTCCCTTCCAGAACCTGTTGATTTGGGGTCGCCAAGTGACCGAGACGAAACGTTTTGAGGACTTTAGTTGTATGTCCCACCCATATGGGTTTTTAAAGGGCATTTTTGAACCTACCTACAGAACTGTCGGCCTGGCCATTGGATTGCCAATGGTAAGGAGATGACCGTATGCGGTTGGTACCATTCCGCTTACAGAAGTCCGCGTATGTGCAGGAAGCAAACTGACTTTTTCTGCCTGGCACGATTGTTCCCTGTACTCTGAAACGGCTGAAGACTTGGTTTACCTCCCGCACTGTGCAGGCTGCCGGTGTTGTTTTCATCAGGCAAACATCTGGCCATTTGCCGTATACGTTGATAAGCACTAAGAAGTTTTGGCCGTTCAGTCGCTTGGCGAAGTTGATGCGCACTCGAATCAACGTTTTCTCATGAGTCGGTTATGATTGCACCTCAAGTTTGAGTGGGGAGTTGGCAGCCAATGCACAAGTTCAGTGCACGCAGTTACCTGCGTGCTGATTTTTTCATTTGGATGATGCCGGGATGATCACGATAAACTTGCTACAGGACCCGTTTTATGAAACCAGGTGGGACGACCAAGTGTTCACGGAACAAGATACAGAGATTGACGATAGAAGAACAGTTTATTCACTGGAGACGCTGCTTCACTTTACCATCAACATGACCGTGAGACTGTCCGTTGCAAAGACAACGCTGAAGGTTCTGCGACACTGAGTCTGATCTTATCGACCGTTGGATCATTGACTCAGTTGATGACAGGTTCTTAATTGCCTCTGTTCCCTCTTAGTTCACATCCGGACCTACCAAAATGATCACAACGGCAATTCTTTCGTTTTTCGCGGCGCACGAAGCAATCAAATGTGATTCGGCATCCGTTTGTCCGATGCTGTTTGTATATTGGCACGTGATGGTAAAATCATAGCCAAAAAGCATTGATTCCGAGCGCTGGAGATGGTTCGATGTATGTACTGCAACGCTTTCTTTTGATCCGAATACTGCAAGGGGAACGGCTTGTGGTCTGTCAGTAGGGTGAAATGACGTCCATACGGAAGTATCTGCCTTTGGCACTGCCACCCGAAGTATTCCAGCTTCATCTCTAACAGCCGATATTCGCTTCTACCTGTAGGTTTACACAGTCTCGAGGAAGATGACGCCGTTCATCTGGATCAATCGGTGTTACGCGACTCGTCTTGCTTGCGTTGTTAAGAGAGTGCCCGTCCTAACCCTCACCTAATAATAATAATCTCCTCTTCATTGCTGAAGATTATACCGGTCGTCGGCGGTTACCTGTGGCCATGTTTGCTGATCACGTCAGAACTCGTAGATCTATTTCGCCTCCAGTCATATTGTGACCATGTAAGTACAGCCGAATTACTCCGCTTACTGTCCACATTTACCTCACCGACCATGTGTAAACCGGATCAGTGTGATAAAAGCGTTCTGATTTCATGGTTGGAAGTTCCGATTTTCCATAATCGAGGCTTCGTTCATCGCAACAATGGCAAGTTGTGTTTCAGAGAAAATTTCTCAAGTAAAGTGTAAATAAATAAACCAAAACGGAAGTGCCAGCGATGTTGTGAACGCAAGCGCATCATTGGCCGCGCCACTCTGTCATGTTGGATAGTGCACCATACTGGCGGCTTAGGTATTAATGAAAGCCCCAACAACCAGACAAGCGACACATACCGACTCTACTCAACAGAAATGTTAAGGTTTTAATATGTTGTGACCACGATGTTACTTGATAACCTCGTGATTTTATTCAACCTTTAGTGCCTTTGTTGCAATAAACTCGTCCGACGTTCGGGCCATCACAGGCTTTGGTTACTTACTGGAAGATCGTGGATATGTACGCCGGCGAACGACTGTATCGCTTACCCGATCACCTCAGTTGGTGGAGACAGTGTTAGTCAAACGCAGCAAGTCCATTCATATCCCAATCACAAGCACGCTACGTTTCCGATTCATAGAGCATTGAGTTGCACACGTTTTTGAGTCATTCTCATCATCAACAACAGGGCATCTCTTCGACGCCTTAGCTGACGATACTTGTGTTTACTATTCTTACTGTTTTTCCTTGAAAATACTGCCAAAGTTGATGAGACGGACCATCGTTTCACACGGTTCGTGTGCAATGAAGGTGGTAGGATTGGGGATACTCCATCTTATGCCTAGAGGCGAATTCCACTCGGATCAGTTGTGTCATTCAGCATGACCTGCATACCTTCACCAAAAAGGCTAACCATATCGCTGTTGCGCTCGGATTCGGTCAATTAAGTACCAGGAAGAAGCTGTACGCTATGATTATTTTAGCATGCGAAAAAACTGGTCTGAAAGGGAAAAATCGAACATCACGATAGTGAACATCCAAATTTCAACCTACTTTGGAGCAGTTGTGTCGTGATGTTCATGCACAGACTGGCATAGCAATATACAGGTTTCGTTCCTGTTTAAACGCCTCAAGTAGGGTTCGCGTGAACAAGATTCATACAGGCTACCATCGTGTCACACTGGGCAAATCTATATCACAGTGTGCACCGTTCACTATATGAACTGCGGTGCTTTGCCCTTACAGTACGTTTATTTTATACTTTTTGGACGAAGGGAACTCACCGAACACAGTTTGTAAATGAGCAAAAAAGAAAATTTTCAAAGAAATACTTGCTGTTTTCTCTGGCTCATCAAACTGACTATGTTGATCGCCACGAATCTTTGTATTAGGGTTCACGTTGTGACTTGTTATTTTCGACGAGCTATCAGTATATCACGTGGACAATGATTATTTGTGTAATTATCTGTACATCGCCACGCGAGTGGGGTATTCTGTTCAAAGCACGATTTACTTAACTCCCATTCTCATTTTCTGAGTGGACGATGACTTTCGGATTACAAAATAGATGTAACCAGTTTTGTAGAGTGGGGTCAAAGGCATTAGATATTAATGTTTCATACCGCCCACTGTCACATCGACACGGAGCTATCAGTTTCGTTCTTGTTTCTTATCACGTATATCTAGTGTTGCACATCATTCAAAGGTGCTAATAAATAATACGATAAAAATAAAAATGATTCACGCACTTCAACGTTAGGAACGCCGAAAACGAGGAGCCACAACCGGGGACGTGTTTTCGGCGTAGACCGTGTTCGCATAGTCACTAACTCTGGACGACTAGCAACTAATGCCAGCAGCATGCCACTCACGTTAACTTGTGTTTACGACCGTTGTATGTTTTCGCGTCTCTTGCCACGGATGTCTGGCAAAATACGACTTTCTCGGCCAAGCATTTTTGCAGTCAACTCCAGTATGAACGAGCTTTGAAGCGGCAACCTCTGTTATGAGCCAATCCCAGTCGCATGTTTCACGATCATTGCATGCAACAGGGCGGTCGCGGTCGTAGGTGTGACCTATCAACACAACCCAGTGGTCTGACTCAACATTCCACTCCACCTCGTCATTGGTATTGACTGCTCGGTATCAGAATCGTTACGAACCGTTTGCATAACAACGATTCCAGGGCACTGTGACTTCGTAACAAATTAAACCAACAGACACGAGGTGGATTGCGTTCATCCAGACCAACTGGGGTGTTAGTAAGTAGCACGTTATTTCGAACGTTTTATCTAATTGATGCTCCCCTTATGCTGTTTGCTGTGGACAATTATTTAGTTTTCATATTTTGATCAGAAACACGACTGTTGTACATGTGTGACCCGCTTTTACTTGTTGATTATTCCGCGTTCTTTGGAAGCAATTCTCGTTTGGCTGTATGATCAGCTATGTACCCTCAGAGAGCTTAACAAGTCAACGTTGTCGCAGCTCAATGTGTGGTTCCTTGGGAACGTCTTTGTTTAGTAAACCTCCTCCTGAGTTTTAATTCGACCTCGAACGCTGCCCTTTTTTATTTAGTGGGTAACCAGTGCACATCTGTTGTGACGAGTCACACCGTCCCAGGTGGTAACTATTCGTGTCACCAGTCGCAAGGTTGCTGCGAATGCTGCCGCATAGGTTTGGTCACCTTAGCAGTATTCAGTTTAGACGGGGTCACAGGACAAAAACTGTCGTATGGTTTGAAGGCTGACAACTTAACTTACATTATGACCCTTGATTTTAAAATCCAGCCTCGTTTTTCGCGCGCCTTTCATCCCATAATTCAGCTTTTCATTCGTTTACTGCTATACTACACATTAATCCATGTATGGGCTGAATACACCACCAGGGTGTACAAAGGAACAACCAAATCAACCGGGGTTCGAACTTACGATCTCATTTTTGGTAGTAATAGTAGTGGTAGTCGTCGTTGCCACGGAACCGTATTGAGGTCATCATCATTCCTTATATCATGATGGTCGGAACTCTCCCCTGTGGATAGGCTTTTTGACTGGTGGCATTTTGCCACCGCTTCTCCCCTCAGGTGAACATGTCAGCCCACCTCCGACTTTCTTGCTCACTAATTTATTAGTACTTTTTCTTGGTAAACCTAACTAATGACTATCACGTGATCTTGCATTGCTTACACTCGCTCATTTGTCTGTACTTATCTGCATCACTCAGGCAGTCTACCCTGTTTCCCATTAGTTTTTCGCCTTACGTACCTTGACGCCTACTGACGCGATCCTAGTGTAGTAGATTATTAAACCGGATTATTAAGCAGGCGGAATGTCACAACGTGGGGAGGTACGTCCAAAAGCCCACAGCGAGCGGATCGGGGACAGCATGGGCGACCGGATGAGTCATCGCTCAACTGGATCGGACCAACGGGCGAGACATGGCAGGCAAAATAGGATGGACGACCAGATCGGGGCTGATTATTCCAACATTCGGAGGAATATCTCGACACGGTCGTAGAATACGGTCAAAGCCCAGAGTGGATAGATTGCAGGACAACACGAGTGACCGGACGAGCCATCGCTGAACGAGATCGGACTAACGGACGAGGAATGGCAGGCGGAAAACCCCCGATAGAAGGCGCCGATCACACACATAAACCGGGCAGAAGTGCACACGACGTGTGAGCGGAAACCGGGGGGTGTTGTGGACTGGAATTCTGATCATAAACGCGAGCGCGCGCGTAGCATGGCAACTAGCGAGTTGGACAATAAAGATTGTGCTTTATTGGACGCCTTTTCGTTACACTGGCAGGCACATACACATCTGGTACCTTAATATACGATGTTACAATCATTTGCCTTGTTGACTTAGAAATAATGAGTCCTGTCACATAACGCAGATTCGTACGAGAAATACAAGCACGGGTGCAGTGTTTTGATTCTCATGATTGTTGTGAGTCATACCCATCTGACCAACGTAAGGGAATGTAGCCGAACGTAAACATCATCCGATCATACACCTTTCTTTATTTAGACAATCTCCGGTCTGGTTGGTCGAGAGGTCGCCGTGCACACCGTTTTGATGATGCCCAGGAATGCGGACCAGTTCATTGTGGGAAGTCGCTCGAACACTGTTGCAATCATGAACATGCAGGGCCAAGTATGTTTCGATTGTTGTTGTTTTTTGTCTCATCCTATCGTGTTGAATTAGCGTTCATTGATTTTTACCTCTCTTACCTCATCGTCGCCCGTGGTTATGTTGATTGGATGAGGCTATCTGTTTTACTTATGTCCTTCAGATATGGGATGGTTTGACGTATGACTCTCTCCCGCCGAAGTTTTCCCGCTTCTCCCACATGGTAGTCGAATTTCATCCGCTAGTAATGACGGGTTCTCTTCACCGTATCTTGAACAATCACGTAATGGTGTGGGGAAATTTCATTCTTTGGGTAACTTCTGGGTACGAAAACGACATGTTCCATCCGTCAAACAAGAATTATCCATGCATTCATCTGTATAATATTTCATAAGTTCCAAAGACCGTATGGATTGAATCAAGCATCTGAGCGGTAATTTCGACATTATACACGCAGGTGTCAAACTTCACATTGACGAAGTGTTTCGACATTGTCATTATTATGGCATAATTAATGTAATCACTTTTTATCGGCATCCATCGGCCAACAGCGTTGTCTAAAGTTATGAAATGAGGGAAATCCAACACGTGGTATTTCTTCAGCCCGTTAAGGGTTCTGGTGTTGCGATCACGATCAGGGACGAGTATAGTTGGGAAAAGGAATATCATCTTGGATAACTAAAAAACGTTTAAAATGGGTCAAACGGCTGAAAGTAACATAGTGATAGTCGCAAGACATCTTTAGGTGTTGTTGTTGCACGGAAATGTCTGACACACAATATAGGCAACTGAAGTCAATCGACGCGAAAGGACCTCGAATGAGAGGTGCTCCAAAAGTACACAAGGATGGTACACCTCTACGCCCGATCTTGTGCATGAACAATTCTGCATACCATAAAGTTGCTCGTTGGCTAGTGGACATTTGCGGTCCCCTCCGCAGTGTTATCCTTACAGTTCATCAATAACGATAGAAAACATATCACGAGATGTTAACATTTCGTTTACTCTCTTCAGTCACGAACGTAAAACATTAGAATATATAGGACATGCGGATAGCAACAACAATAGAAACAATCAACGATTGGGTTTACATGAAACAAGGACTGTCATCAGTTCCAGGGCAGACAAACTGCGTGAGTCAACAGTTTATGCACACACAGGACCGGACGGCGAGTATTGATTAACATTGCCTCGGAGAAGGCAAGCAATTTCGGATTCCGATTACGCAACAATACTTGAAACGAGTTGGCGGGGTCAACAACGTGACCTGTTTCCATGATGTGCTTTGCAATGGATGAGGTCGGATTTCGTCTCACTCGCTCTGTTGTCATTGCCTGTTGCGTCATGGCGCGCACCAACCACTTAGGCATATGTTCAGCCATTCTTTGTCGTAGGCACCGATCTGTTCTGCCGATATAGACGTCACCGCAACTGCAAGTGAACTGATAGATTACATGTGAGACAGAACATTTCGGTAGGTCACGATTATGAATAAGCTGAGCGACACTCCTAGTTGTGAGTAGCAACCGCAATTCAGCCGCAGGGTATGTACGAGTTAGAGCAGACTGTAATTTTTGACTTACGTCAGTTGTGATATGATCGCCTTTGAAAGGTAGGTTCAAAAAGACCTGCTTCTTAGGAACCGTACTCACGGCAGTCTTGATCAGTCTTTTCTGGCTGTGAATATCGATGAACTTCTCAGGATATCCGTTTGCAAGCAGCATCTTTAATCTCTCCTCCACTCTTTACAAGCAGTTATCAGTGCAGATCTCCCGGGTTCTATGAAAACGGTTCGCACCAGATCGCGTCTGTAAGTAATCGTCGCAAAAAAAGTACAGCGTAAATACTGATCACTCCAAGTAGCCTTGCGGTGCACTGAGCGTTGTAGTGAGCCATCCTGCCGTCTAGTGAGTGAAATGTCTAGAAAAGATAAACTGTTGTTTGTTTCCTCTTCATGAGAAACAGAAAGATTAGGATGAACGGAATTAAAAGATTCAACTGTGATACTGAATGAATATTGGTGGATCTGATGACAGTCTTTGTTTCATGTAAACCCAATCGTTGATTGTTTCTATTGTTGTTGCTATCCGCATGTCCTATATATTCTAATGTTTTACGTTCGTGACTGAAGAGAGTAAACGAAATGTTAACATCTCGCGATCCATCCTCTATCGTTATTGGTGAACTGGATCAAGGGAACTCGTTGTTTTAAATTATCTTTACATTGCCTGAAAGACTGCTTTGAATTAGCGGAAACCTTAGAACACGTTTCGGTAAGTGCACAACTAGCGTGTACCACGGAATGCCATTAACAACCGTATTCCACTGAGGTGTCCACGGCCTAGTAAAAAGCCTAGACGCTACGGAGTAGAACCAAACGTTTGATTACACTGAAACGTTCAGCCTGGAACAGGTACCAATTAGAACAAACTGAACTTGCGTTTGTTGAGTATGTCATGTGGCGCAATCATACCACGGATGCTATCAGAGAGGACCGATTTCGCTGTCAACGCACTCTTGCTGAACATTTGAAGGTGAATCCTAAATGTCAGAAGACACAAGGAGTAAGGTTGACATTTCGCAATTGCAAACGTGTGGTAGATTTACCAGTACAGGTGCAGAGGTGGCCAACACTGCGTAAACAGTATGTAGGTGTGCATAACTACGAATCACGAATGGCTTCTGAGCACAAAGGCGGCAACTTAACTGAATCACCTCAAGTTTCAGTGTCACAAGTCAAAGTCAAGTTAGAGAACCTACTAGGGCACAGATCACCCGGTTCAGATTTGATACTCCCTGTTGTCTTGAAAAGCTGCGCCATGGAATTAACATAACCGCCTACAACACTTTTCAGTCGTTCCTCGACATTCAGCTGTTTATCGAAAGCCTGGAAACAGTTTACAATCACGTTTATCTTCAAAGGTGAGTACAGAGACGACACCAACAAACTGTCGACCAATAGCGTTGTTTGCAGTGGTCTCTAGAGTCGAAGACCTCCAACTCATCACCGAGAAGCAGCATGGCCTTTGTAGTGGGATAATCTCGCGTTACGAGTCTTTTGATTGCTCGTGATGTTTGGACAAAGGTTGCAGACGCAGGATTGGTCATAGACGTAGTTTATCTTGACTTTTCCAAAACTTCTGAGAGGATTGATCGTGCTGCGGAAACTGAATAGCTATGGTCCCGATGAGCGCTTACCCACGTGGTTAGACGGATTACCTGACTGAACGTAGTTCAACGTCAAGATAAATGGACAGCTGTCAGAGTGGTTCCCAATCAACAGCGACGTTCACAAGGATCAATCTTAGGACCCCTGTTATTCATTCTTTTCGTTCTTGAACTACCCAGTACAGTCAAATCGCCAAAGTTGCTCTACGCCGATGACACAAAGCTCTGGCGAGTTCTAGGGTACTCGGAAGATGTGATCTTGCAGAACGATTTGAACTGTCTAAGTTGGTGGTCCATAAAAATTAAATTGCCGTTTCATGTCAACAAGTGTAATCATGCATGTTCACCATCAACATTGCACTGATTATTACCTTGGCGAAACAAAGCTGCGTGTGTCGGCGTGCGGAGAAGACCTAGGGATTATAGTGACAGACAGTTTGAGTTTGTCTGCAAATTGTGTTGTCGTGGCTAAAAAGCACAAATAACCTAGGACCTACTAGGAACAATTTGTGGAACTTTCTACCCTGAAGAGTTTCCTAGTGTTCGTCTCCATAATCCGCCCACACCTGGAAACGAACATACAGGTCCTGTCGTCCTTATCTTAAGAAAGATTTGGCACTTGTTGAAAGTGTTCAGAGACGGGCCACTAAAAGAGTTATGAGGCTCAGAAAAATTTCCTATCCGTGAAGACTGACAGAAGTAGGTACATTCTCAGTGAATAACAGACACCCTGAGGAGAACTTAATTCTTACCTGTAAAATAATTCCAGATCCCGGGTCATCCATTGGCACATCCCCTCCCACTAAATAAGGATGAACGTTTAAGAGGTCACTCGCTGAAACTGAATAATGGAACAGGCAAGTTACTCTGCAGACAGAACTGCTTCACAGTTAGTCTGTTCACATTGGAACGCATTGTGCAACTCTGTGGTCGCAACCGAACCGGCTGAGAGTTTTAAACTATTACTCGATAACCTACACCGCAAATTTCGTAACCGCTATACTAGTTCAATCGAACAGGTCATCTACCACAGACGTCTGACTGAATGTTGTTTCAATGTGTTTCGGTGTTAGCTGATGAAATAATTGCAGCCAGCAGCTACATTGAATTTACTTTTTATTTAGTTCTATTCATTTTTTCCCTATACTTATAAACTGTCCAACACACGTTTTCACTAGGCAGCACGGATAACACATGCAAAGATTCTTCGCCCTCCTGTAACAACCTATGAACCTAGGAACCCATTTAGCTTTGAAGGAATTGCGCACGGTCATATGAACGATGTTGGTATAAGTAGTCCGTTGAGCCTAACACCAGCGGACATGATTGAGCGAGATGTTTGAGATAATATAGCCAAAATTTTATTATATACACGGTACGTTGATCTTTTGCCCTTAATGATATCGATCTTTTTGCCTTGTTTTTCAATCGTTTTAACAGTATTCGCCCTAACCCATTTTTATCTCACGAAGTTGAATCGAGCAACGTTCTAGCCTTTCTAGATGTGCTCATTATTAGACGCATGGATGGTATTTTTTGACGTTCAGTCCATTGTAGTGCAACATGTAGTGGTCAATACCTTCACTCTTCTTCTGGTTGCTTACGTGATTCGACGAAAATTCTGTTTCATAAAGCCAAACGTGATAAACTACAGCCAGAACAAAAGATATTGTGAAAAACTTTACTAGCAAACGGCCACTCCAAAGAATTCACCAATGCTCGTAGTAAAGGGAACAAGAGAAGTAAGCCAGTTAGTATGACTTAAAAGGTTTATATATTGCTATGTTTGCAACTCAAAGGGGGCCAGTTGTCGAACGATCTCATACATAAATTAAAGCTTTCTCTAGTTCGAACCTACTCGGTTGCGCATTTGCACTTAGTTCAGATCATTAGGGAACCAGTTCTCCAAAATTACAAATGCAGTTCGTCTAACTATTCTGTCTCCTACGTCACATACCGGTTCAGTCGCAGCTTGAGCTGACGTTTACATAGGCAGAACAGATCGACAGTTATCACAGCGAGTTGCCGAACACATCCCGAAGTGGTTGAAACAACAGATTGATACACCAGCCTGATCCTGGTGAACCAGCTGTTCTAAGTACCACGTCTTCCATTGCTAAACACGCCATGACAACTTGATACCAAGTTAACCCGGTTAGCTCATTCAAAGTATAGTTGTGTAGTCGAAACTTGAATTTACTTTTATCGATACAATGCCCATTCAAACTCATCAGCCAGCGTTTTGTGTGCACAAATGTTGTCGAGGCAACCTATCGGGTTGCGGTGGTCCCAGTTGCATAATACTCAGTGTGTTTGCAGGCTTGTCTAATCGCTTTTTTTTTCAATTGCCTTATGCATATAATCTGCATGTTTTACGTTTGCGGCTGCTGAGAAAGAACGGAATATTAACATGACAAGCCAAGTCAATAAATTGCGTCATGCACTCCAGAGGAGGGGAAATATTCAGCCCTTACACAATCACATCTTCAGCAGGCAGAATGTTTAGTAAAATTGGTGATTTGATTTAATGGTCATTTCGGGACTAATAAATGGGGAATAACACATGAGCCGTGTGCACAGGTACTCGCGCAAGTAGATTTAAAATGGGATCTAGTTGAGTGTGCGCGTAAACATTCGGAAAGATCAAAACAAAGAGATTGGATTAAATCAGACAGAATTTTAGAGTCAAGCGGCTTGCGTAGTTTGAGACGTTGGACCACTATAGAGTCTATGTGACTATTACGAGAAATACCGCTGAAGTTAGACTGGTGGCTCATGGATGTGGGAAGACTCGATGTTAGAAAATCGAGAAAATCACCGGAGGATAATATAACCAGACAGCTATTACGCGTACTTTCAAAAAACAGAGGATGCGGTTACCCGGGGTTGAAAGTGACCTTAAACGTGAAACAAAAGCGAGTCCTCTCATTTTGGTAGAAACTTTGGTAACATGAGGAGACAAGTTGTGGTCCACTGTAACACTTAAATGCTAAACATATTGGGATCTACGAAGAAATTTGTTTGCCAACTTGTATTTGGAGACGTGTCAAAAACCTGTCGGTAGGTAGCTCTTTATAGAAGGGAAACCAAAATATCGATACGTTTGGACGTGTTCAGTGATAAGGAGCGTGCGTTGGCTCATCTAGCCAACTCGGTAAAGCCATGATACAGGGCGAGGGAAGGAGTTGTTTCCGAATATTGAACGCCAAGAACATCATCCGGATATTTTGGCACAAACGAATTTTGGGGAATGGGCATGGGACTCATCAAAAGAGAAGGAGTTGTGTCTTGGAGGACACTGATAATGCGCAAACTGATATTGGTCAGTGTAGTTCTATTGTAATAATAAGCGTTCAAGGAAAATCATCTCCAAACTTCATTCCACTGATATGCATGCAGTCGGTTGAGATTTGAATGTGACTCCCTTTGGTACCGCCGTGATTCTGACAATTTTCCAACATTTAGCCATTTTTCTCTATGTGATGCACTCCGTGGATATATCTGCAAAAGACACGACCAATGTTTCAGCACACTCATTGAAGATAACTGGCAACAGTCCATTCGGACTATTTGTTTCACCAGCTTGGAGTTGCATCATTTATTTACATACGGCTGTACGTTCAGTTGGGAAGGAGTTGTCAGTTGGCCGTAAACGATTCACGTACACAAAACGAAGGAACGTTTAGTGAAATTCCAGAACTACGGTCCAATTTTTCAATGTCGCGAAAAGATATTTGTATTGGTCTACTGGTATCAATTAACTGTTTCATTACCTACCGGAATTCGCAAAAGCTTTTGTTTCCGAACAACCGTTCTAATGATGCGTAATTAACGACTGCGATGCTCCAACGACGTGCAATTTATTGGCTTACCTAACAAACTGACTAAATGGTGTGGCATTTCTCCTATCGTATTCAAAAATATCTCAACTAGCTATTATGTGGTGTGTTGTTTTCTCCATTTGTTTACGTTGAGGTTAAACAATTTTTAATCGAACGATTATTCATGTGTAGTAGTGTTGTGATCCGCAAAAGACGCTTGGCCTGCAAAGTTGTTTATTGCACGAACTCCCGTACAGGTTATGTTAAACATGGGACCACGAACACGTACACTCATTTGCACGGCTGACGTGCATTCACATACATTGGGTAGCAGTACGTTGTCATTCGCCCTGGTGGCACTATTCTGATAGTCACTTCTGGTCCGTCGTCTTCCTGGCGTTGAGGCTTGCCCTTTAGTTCCTGAATGTCGCTTGTGAGTAGTATACTACTCACAAACGAAACTGCCTGTTATACAACAGTGACAACCGAACGTCAATCACAATTGATCACATCTTCCGCATTTCCGTAGACTTTCTAGCTAATCCCTTCTGAATAGGAGCACTGTACTCGAGTTTCGGTCCTGTGAGAGCCTGTCAGTAGTAAGAAATTGTCCGCATTTCACCTTATTTGATATAGGAAAGGCTCAAATTTTGTCCCACCACCTGTCATTCACAAAGTTTTTGACAACTCTCCTAAAATGAACGCGTTTACGATTGTCGTGAATGAGACGCAGCCCACTGACCAAACATGTCGGTGCATCTGAAGCTCGTTGATTTCATTGAGACGGTAGGATTATGCGGTACCGTTCTTTTGATCTCAATAATGCCTTTGACTCTTAATCCACTCAAGCTGGTGTATGTCACTGTTTGTCCAGCTCACTCGCCCATAATCGTTAACCATGGTGTTCTATCAGCTGTGATCTTTTTCTCTTGTATATGTTCAGTATTTGTTTACATGGGAACTTTTCTGTTAAAACATAGGTGGGGCTGACTAATATATTTTAGTACGAACAGCCAATTAATAAAAATTATCGATTACCGAGGTTGCCCCCAACGTTTTTTTAAACTGACATCACGCGAACATCAAATCGCCAAGTCCACTGTCAAGATATTGCTACTTTGATTGCCAGAACTCTGTCTGTAGTTGACTATTCGTTGCTGTCCTTGAAAACAGGTTAATTTTCTATTCATTCCAAAACATTCCACAGTTTATTTGCAATAACTATCTGTCATCGACTGATAAATAACGGATCAGCCATCACGTACTATATTGATTATGTCCAACACCTGATCTCACCTCATTTCTCACTTAGATCGTGCGAAGTTTTTCTAATGGCAAACGTGAAGGGGGCGATTTTATTGACTGTACCGTTAGCAGTCGTGGCGAATGGATATATGGTGTTGCTGAGGATCGATTACTTTATTGCTTTAACGTCGCTGCTGGAGGCAAACTTGAGCGCACAATGCCGGTATGTCTTCGGTCAATCGTATTTTTAATGGATATACACTTTTGTATCATAGATGGTAGAAAATGGTTTTCCGAAATAGTAATACATATGTCGCTGCAACGATATGTATGTTACGTACACCCCTATTTAAACAGATGTACAATATGTATGCCTGACTTCTAACGTTTTGAAAATTGTTCTCCTCCCTCGACGTATGTTCGAAAACCACAGTTACATTCCCCCACTCAGTGGGTAGTGGTCAAGTAGCTATATTACGAGTGTTTGGGTTACGAGCCAGAACTCCTGGTCGTCGGTTCTGTGGGGATTATTCTGGATTTGTGATTAAGATTATGTTCAGAGAAGGACAAAATCAACAATGTATTGTAAGTTACTACACTAAGTTCCCTTTCTCCACCTCATCAAGGTGACAGAAAGACGTATCACGAGCTTCACACATTTCGTTTATTCTTAACAGCCAGTGTCATGAAACAGTACCGAAGACTAGGCGGACATCTGCAGTCAGCCACGACAGTTTTCCAAAGTGCACGATATCGCCTTGGATGGCATTGGGAGGAAGCTAGATGATAGTTATATTACTAAACGAGCCGGGATGGCAGATATAAATGTTGCTTGAGTGCTTGACGTAGTACTCTTACCAATCGAACCACTCGATTTAAGACTATTATGTGTAATGCGTTTCACCGTCAAATGGCCATCTGACTGGCGTCTAGCCCTTATTATCACACACACTGTCCAGTTACGTTGATACACTACCGTGTGCACGAACACAAACATGTCGCTTGGAAATCCAACTGAGGATCAGACTTTTAAATCGTTTCAAACCTTTTGGATGCCGAAGAAAATCTGAAAGCGTTGCCCATATGTTGGGAAAAGACTAAGGTTGTCTTTTACTCCCTTTCCGACACCATTTTTAGTGGAGCGATGGTCCAGTTTACTCACCCCACTTTTATCCACACATCGAAATAAACCTCAGCCTTTTGAACGGGGGAATCCGCAAGTTCTTCAGAATAACTTTCAGCTTATTTCTTATAAACTTATCTCACTGCACCGTGCTCATCTACCGCACTGACCTTTGAACCTGTGTGTAGCATCCTACTGGATTATGTTATAATGTGTTTGGCTGTTGCTGATTTGGTTCTCGTGTTTGTTTAATGCATATAAAGTGAGAGGGCGATGAGGTTGCGAAAGAGAGACATTCCAAAAATGTTTACCTATCTGTGTGTTAAGTTAGTGTTTAACTGACCCTAAATTGATGGGCATGTTAACATTTTGGGGACGCCAGTGGTGGTCGCATTCCCATTATCTTGGTAAGTATCTGAATGGCCACGTGTTACGGCCCAGTTGTGCTATCCTTCTGCTGAGCCAGTCTAATTCTCTATTTCTCCCCTGTTAGGTGGCGGGTTTTCCGTTCACGCTGCTTGTCACATACTACACAATAACTGTATGGATGAAATCACTTGTGTGGCCGATGACAGTACATACTTCATCAGCAAAATCCGATGTACAGTGGAGAGTTTGAAATTGAGGAACGATATGATCGTATTACACGGCCGAGCCACAGACAGCCGGCTCCTGCTTAATATGACTAAGTCCAAAGTAGCGTACCTACATCATTCGAACTGCATATAGTCATCATCATCGTAAACAGCAATGCATCAGTGAGAATCACTGTTTGACTGCCACACAACCATGAAGTAAGAAGTAAACCCCGTACAGAAAAAGAGAAGAAAAAGGACGGGATGTAATTACTAAAAGGAGCTACGTCTCCGTTCATTCATTCAGCACCCAGATGCCTACACCTTGCAAACAAGCAACCGAGCTATAAGTGAAAGTAGGGCATCATCAGCAAGACGACTACACATGGTACTTTCCGGGAGACGAAGAACTAGGTATCACTACTCGCTAGTGGTACTTATGCACGCTTGTTTCATGTGACTGCCACGCGTCTTCCAACGTTGCATCAGCGGCCAGGTAGACCAACTCCCAGTGCTTCGTTCGCTCATCAAACACTTTCACTGTTATGCTCAACACGCTAGTGTGCCGCCGTTCTGAGTTGATTGTCGACGTTTGCCGTCCTTTGGTACAAGTCTATATTGTTATTGAAAAAAGACAACGTAGGGCAACCAATCAAGTTGACGTTATATTTTCTATCGTACCCAGACAGGTTGTACATACTTCGGTTTCCACTATGTCAATGCACCATTGGAAACTTCTTTTTGGTACATAGGATCTTTTATCAACTTCAACGTCCCCTACGAAATGTACTTGTACCCAGCGAAACTATCCATTTCAGGGGTAGCTGGCTAAGGCCACAACATCACCTGAGGCGCTTGACCTGCAGAGACCATTCTTTTAGCGTCCGGGTATGCCTAATCTGAAACAAAGTACCGAAGTCTGTCGTAACTGTCATCCGTAGTTGAATTCAAGCGCCGACTTGACGCACATATTCGGGACACCAAACCGCGTTCTCGCATGACTTGACTGTCGGAATCCTTGCGGTGGGAAAAAAATATGCTCGACTTCCCACTGTTGGTGCCAGCCAGCTGTTGTGTGCTGTGCTGCTGCAATGCTCTTGTTGATAGTTAGTGGTCGGATTTTAATTTCTTCTGAATCATCTATTTGCAATTTTTCTACTGCTGACCTTCTGGAACTGAAACAATCCTCCAACCTGGTCTTTCTCTCCACATGGTCCAACACCTGTCACATTTCCATAATCTTTTTAATCTTGTTCCGATATGTAAACTTTTGAATCTTGTGAATCCGGTATGATCATGTTATCACGTTACACTAACGTGGACGTACACTGAAGAAAATGTCGCTGATGTCCGCTCGTGAAGGTTTACCTTCTACCTTGTAACCTGTTCAAAGGTTTCTTATTTTGTGTACTCGGTATGTTTGCTTTCATTCGATTGGGTTTTCAGTTTTTCACCGTGTGATGAATGTAGTCGCGACAACCGAGCTCGAACCCGCAACCGCGTGATTCTTAGTCGAGTGCCGTCTTTACTGAATTATCACAAGCCCTAGTCATTTTGTTTTTTGTTCATACTGTTCTGGTGCACATAACGGTTCAACGAGCAGTTATTACGCGACCGAGAACGGAAGCGCGCGGTACGCAAAGGAACCATCGGTGCCATAGGTCGTGGTGACATGACTATATGGCGTTGCGATGTGTGCGGCCGTGAATGCGCTGGCCGCCTTGGATTAGTAGGTCACCAGCGTACTCATAGTGCACCGTCGGCGAAGAGACGACATAGTGCACCGTCGGCGAAGAGACGACGAGTACGTTAGGCTCAGGTAGGTCATATCAGTATATCCATTTTATCTGTTAATGATTGCATCGACCAAGACCATGGTCGTTCGGCAACTAATCCGCTTCTCTTTTCAGAAACTTGGGTGTCTGTGATCTACCCATTCTTATCTTCAGCTTTGTTGGTGTATTGTATGATGAATGGTTTGCCTGTTCTTTTCGTAGTCCAACTGAATTCTGTTTTTCATACTTATCCTCTCTAGAATGCATTGAACATGCACTCGTATACTGAAATTACATTATACATATCTTTCTTCTCAGTTTAGATCTTGTCATTGCAGTCTCTGTTTATTTTCCGAGAGATAAGGGTTTCCTTTTCCTGCTAGCCATTCAATTGGCTAACCAGCATTGGCCGGCTGGACACAAAGGCCTCACTCACACACCTACTGGTCTTATTCCTTCGGGTTTACACCGGATATGTGGTGTGTGAGTGGAACCGCAAGTGGTGCAGCGCAAGCCACTTGGGTGATGGTTAAGCGCAGGCGTCCTTTGGCTTCGGTCACTGTGACAGGCTAATCCGTTTCGGATGCCGCCAACCATGTGTGTGTGTGTGTGTGTGTGTACGTCACAGTGAGGTTGTCAAAAATACAGTCGGTGTCCTGTTTCGCACATTATGTAAATCGCTGAGGCCTTAACAGCCAAGCACAATAGTCTTTCCTTGTGTTCATTGATGGCTTATAGTGAAACCCTAGTTGATCTGGAATGCATGAATGGATGAATGAGCGTGTCACAAAATGTCAGTAATGGGTGTCAGTCTATGTTTACATCGTCGTTATGGCTCTAGGTTCGTCTTGCTGTGTGTATATTCGTTTGAATTTGTGCGTGTAAATTATTGGTCGAAGATCGCCGCACGAACTGTGGGTTTTTACATCAAAACACTTTTTCGGTGGTTCAACACTTGGCACTCAACCTGCGTATGATCATTGAAAACAGTGAACTTTTCAAGTCGGTTTTGCTGCTGTTGTCTTTTATATTGCCGCAACCAGTTGGTAATAGAAAGCCATCTTGTTAGCCGATGCTTTTGGTAGTTGTCCCATTTCAAACTGTTCCATTACATATCCTGATACTTTTTACGTGTCGTCAACTAGTGTTACGCTGCTCTCTGTTTGTTTTCGTTGTGTAGGTACACGAAAAAGAGGTCATTGGTTGCGCGCATCATCCGCACCAAAATTTGATCGCAACCTACTCAGAAGACGGTCTTTTACGGTTGTGGAAGCCCTGAATGCTCTTGATCAGTTTTCCCACTAATAATATTAATCAACTTTCCTCATGCGTTCTCACTTCGTTTGCACCCAAAAACCCTCAAGTCGAAACATAATTTCACGGGTTAAAGTTTTCAGTTGGTACATGGTTTGTCAGCACCATTTTAGCGTGTATGGATGCATTTAGATTTCTGATGCACTGACAAGTCGCACTATCTATGTTGCTCGCCTTGCCACAATTTGTACTTATTGAGCCAGTGACCTTGTAGGTTGGAGCTTAATCTGCCACACTACCGTTGTCTGCCCGTATCTAGCTGCATTAGTATGAATACAGTAATCTATATGGTAGTTCCGCTGTCGTACGTTACGTTTCTCAATTTGTTGTGTATCCAACCGACAGTATGCTAGAATACTGAAAAGTTACTTATCATCCGTTTGTTTTCAATGGTTCGGTGAAGACAGTCACAAAACCAACCGTGATTAAACGAAATCTATCAGAGGGATTTAGAACAATGTTGTTCATCAGTCCCCGTTTGAACTAACAATGCGTCGTTTCAGTGTGGTCCATACAATTGAACGAAGGTGGGTCGAACTCACTTTGTCCTTCCGTCAAGACATCTCACATTCTCGTTCTGGAGCTACTGACGTTATCGTTATCTTATATTTATAAAGGCTTTGCATCTCATAGGCTTCCTCCGTCAAAGTCGGATCGAAACTACAGGCTAACCAGCTCAATTCAGCGAAGAAGATGTCGCATTATTGTGGCTTGGAACGTATTTGTTGATCACAATATTATTTGTTTTTCGTGTATGTGGCTTAATCAATTACAGTAGCAATCTGTCCAATGCGTTGACATTTTGTGTGCTGTCCAGGTACACCCCAACCCGGCGCCAATCGTTTGCTATAGGCGCTTTTGAACTATACCAGTGCCCCCTCAGCTTATCTTGGCAGTCCAAACTGAATTCCTTCTCGATATCGGAACTCAACTTGGCGCTACCACGTTTATGGTGTGTGAACCTTTGTTCATTACAAGTGATGTCAGATGTGTTCATGGTGTGGAACGTTGTCCTATTTATTTTCCAATGCTTCATACTGGAACTGTCGTGTAGTGTCTCTTGCGGAGACATCTAATGTAAGTGTTGATTTCAATTCCGAAGAACTGTTCGCCACATATGGCATCAATCTACTTTTATTACAGCTGTAACTGTTCTTCGTTTTATCGTTTTGAACAGATAGACGCACCTGTTAGCAGACAGCTGACAGTATACCTTAAGGGGTTTGCATAGATACCAAAGTGGCATGCTTTTGTATTAGCGAAGCATTATTTGTGGCACGGCTAAACTAAACACCACCTGCCTCGGTTTCACTTTAGACCGAGATGGTTGCTCATCAGCCTTTGACTATCGTTTTATACACGTAAGCTACGCTAGCTTTTGCTCTTGTCGCACGATTGCCTTTCGAACGCAAAGCTGACCCTTGTGTTTACAAGCTTTGGAGATAAAATCGGTGATCTCAGTGTTGTCGTTCCCCCTTTTGCACTTTTCGTCGTAGGCTTACAAAGATTTAGTGGATACAAAGCAACTTCTCTGTTGTAATGTGCAAACAGCGAAACTGGGGATTGTGGGACGTTTTGTGGCAAAGCCATCTGTAAAGTATTTGGTGCTCTCATGGTTTTGATGCGGGGTGTATGTCCGAATCAGCGATTTCGGTTTGGACCATCTTATTACAATTTGTTACCCCTTGGTATTTCCTGTCATTCAACGTTATAACTCATGTAGTTTGCCTAAACTCAGTTGAGAGTCGCGGTTGTCAGCTGGTACCGCTATCACAACTATCTGAAGCTCAACGCACCATACACTTCGTCCACGCGTTGCTTTTCAGTGCGTTCGACGCCAGCTTGCAACGCATCCGAAGCGACAGTGTTCGAATGCAGTTTCACATGTTGTATAGTTGCTGTTGCAATGCATGTGGGGTTGCAGCGCATATTACAACACGAAGAAGCAATGTGCCATTTCCGACAGCGTAGACAAAAGGATTATCATATCGAATCTCGTTGTCAAGTAGTATCTGCTGACAAAGGCAGTGTTTACGGCGTTATAAACCTTTGCGAGAAGCACTGTGGTTACCACAAACGACTTTCAAACATACTGTTCTGGATGTGGTCGGGTCAAACCAGTTTTCTGTACTTGGCAGGTGAATTTTCGCCTAAATACAGCCATGCGATGAACTGAAAATATGCACAGCGGCTTCTGGTTACTGTACTATTTGGCGTGGCTCATTAGTTTGCTATAATCCTGATAGCTGATTTAGAGAGCTACTGTATTAAGTCTTTTAATGGACTATTTTGTCCAGCCGAGAACTCACCGTCTTTTAAAGGGTCAGTAGTTATTCGAATGCAACTAATGAGGCCTACATGTTTGAGGTGAATCCAAACGAGCGACCTTAGGAACATGGATTAAAGCGGCGAATAAGAGAGCGACTGCATCCAGCAGGGCCAACTTCCACTCTTATCTAGGAATGCACCCTACCCAGTGTTCTTTTCTTGTATTGTAGCAGTGTGAAAGGAATGCACCGTACATTGAAATCGAAGAACCTGAAGTCGCAGCGTTGAGGGACTCAGGTTTATTGATGCAATAATCCTGGACATCCTGGATACCGGTAGTCATTCGTCCTGTGCACTTAGTTCATTAGTACATACTCAGTAACTCACGACTGGCCGCGTTGTTTGGTTTTCGCAGGCAGTAGGCATGTGACGCAAAACTAGGGCGGTTTCCAAAGCCCAGCGACGAACTATTGGAGTACGGCACTGACAGCTATGTAAGAGGCGTCCGCAATTATGTGGAGAGCACCGTCTACATCAGAATGACGCAGCATTAGCGCAGTAGCTGGTGCGTCTTTACTACAATTAAAGTAGTCGGCAGCCACGACAGACAGCTGCATATTGCCATATGTATGGACGCAAGATGAGTCAGTTGGGGCTGCATCAGTATTGCGTAATGAGTCGCCGGTAGTGGCTGACCGTGGCATCAAAACGACGGACAGTCGCGGACTGAAGTAGTTCAAAATTTGTAAAAAGGAAAGAGCAGGGTTACCTCTAGGCCTATACAACATTTCCTGGAAGCCTACTCCATCCAAGTGCCATTTCATAAGAGTGGAAGTTGGCCCTGCTGGATGCAGTCGCTCTCTTATTCGCCACTTTT